>PHWZ01000113.1:0-92227 GCA_004379285.1 Botryotinia calthae | reverse complement strand
TGGTATATATATATATATATATATATTAGGCGTTTATCCAAACATGTTGATGAAACGAGATATGAGAAATGAGCAGAGAGAACCTACTTTTCCTCCAGAGGAATATCAAAGAACTTGACTCCTTCCTCGACAACATTATCTATTAATTCCTGGGTTATCCCAACATTCCTCAGATATAGAAATCCCACTTCGAGCAATGCATGGCGCAGTTGATCTAGAAACTCGGGTTTGGTTTCTGGGGATCGGGCAAGAGAGAGGTCAAGGATTGGTATATTGGTGAAGTACATTATGTATGGTCGTATTGTTTCTTTGTACAGCGACAGGTAATGAAAATTGTATTATAGAAAAGGAAAAGCTTCATATCATGAGAATTGTATGGAGATTATTGTAATCTATATTATTGCGAATTTGCTGGTGACATGATGTGATGTTACTCCAAGCAGTGCTTAGTTGTTCACCAATGCCGCCTTGAGCAAACGCACCGGAACGTGAAATTCAAATACATAACCACCGATGACATAGCGGATAACACTTTGATCACGTGAAGTAGATAGTGCATCATGTACTCGGCGAATGAGCCCCATAAAGCGATACATCAATAGATTTTAAGTTACAGATTCAAACTTGCAACTCACCAGGCTCCAAGATGGCAGCTATACTAAAGGCTAGACTAGTCATCTCCCCTTCAACTCATGAGATCTTAAACTCCATCCACGCAGTCGCAAATGCACACTGGAGAAGTTTCAGAGTCTGCGGAAGAGGTTTGGTATTGAAAAGTCGATAAGGATGACGAGGATGAAGGAATGGGGCGTGAGATGACGTCGAGAGTCGTTGAGAAGAGTTGAATGCCAGAGGACAGGTTGAGATGGAACATTCGTGAAGGGATACCAATTTTTTACGGCAAAGCTCCAATCTTCTTTGCGTGCCGAGTTTCTTTCTCCGACCAAGTCCGTATTTTCTTCTCCTATACACCAAATTTCATCATTTCTGGAAAAAATATCCTTGACCTTGCGAATGACTCCATGCCAGACGCTTGGAGTTGTAGATGGTCGACAATGAGAGAGAGGTAGAAGTGATGAGGTGAAACTTACAGGAGACTTCAATGTAGGCAGTCCTGGTCTATAAGCTGTAATACATGCATGACTTGGAGAATATTGAGATTGTATAGGAGCCAAAGAAGACACCCCGTATCGAGGCACATTATCGCCGCCAGAGCTTTCGCGTGATGCTTTGAGGTGGGCGCAAGGTATGCTGCACTCAGTTGAAGTTAAAGACATTGAGGTTAAGCGAAATCACGTTCTAAGTTTGATTGGGAAAGAATTGCAAATCAGTTGCCTTGGTTTTATGCTCTATCTATATACCAGCCAAACGCATCCTTCCGGACCAAATATGCCTACGAATCCTAACCAACCACGATCAATCCAAAGCCCGCCCAACAATCACCATCCTCCAAGCGAATCACCCCCGGTCAAACCATCGACTAATCAGCTCACAGCGGAATTGACAAAAAGCCTGCTCATATTAAGGAATAGTCTTCCTCTTCCTGTTATATCTAAATAGAGCCAGTATTCATGAGAAAGCCGTTCCAGCCGTGTCTGATGCGAGCATCATTGAGATTGTGATCTATATTGCATATAGAGTACATGCGAAAATTTCCTCCATATTACACAACCAATACGTTGATGCAGATTTGTCGGTGGAATATTTGGGAGCTAAGAAGAGGAGGAGTGGTAAAAGCTGCAGATCAACTAGCAAAACTCATTTTGTTCCCCACGGTACAAAAGTGAAAGGTTCAGGAGTTGTTACAAGGTTAATTGATTTTCTTGTATGCGTGCTTGCTGAGCCTGTATTGCTATTTCTATTACTTTTGATGGTATACATGTATGACATAGGGATAGTTTCTTATCCTTGATATTTGTGATCCTTCTTCTGGATTGTGCAAAGACTAGGATACGATCCCGAGAATGGACTGGGTGATGGTGATGCACCGATTTTTAATGGTTTCGATGGATGTTGTGGAAAGAGAGCGAATGAGTCAAAACTGACTGATAGTTCTTTCTCCACTTTCATTCTCATTTTAGCCGTGGTCCCATGTCCGCCCCAGCCATATTCATTCTATTATAGGACGTATGTTCACGGATTGCATTGAGTTTCGAATGGATATACAGAGTGATTGAATAGTATTATATCTTCGAAAGTCTTCCAAGCTTCATTGATCATATATATATATATAAATATCACAGCACTAGATCCATAAACAACAATCTCTGATGATCATGATGGTTCTCCCCACGTTGCAATGTCTTAAGAATTTCCTGTGATACATTCTTGATTGCATGTTCTATTATTCAACAGTCTAGTAACAAGATATCCCGATTGTAGATCCAACCTGATGCTAGAACCCATCATATCGACTACTCTCACCCCCACTGTCCCACCAATCTGCTCCGCTGATCTACTTCTCGCTATCCAAATATACAGCTGCACGGAATGATTCTTTGGTATATGAAGAGGTTGAAGGTATCCGTAGCTAACTTTTGGCTTATATGCGACCATCAAGAGACACCTCGGCAGTGATAATCCCAATCTCAAGAAGTAGAAGTTGACGTTGACGTTGAGGTATGTGTGCTTTTGTTCTATGACTGAGGAGATTGGAGGACGATTTACAATTCTCTCCGCATCCGCCAAATCGACACATATATCGATTTCCCAACCACTTCTTATCGGTCTTTATATGATCTACTCTAATATGAGCCCTCATTTGTGAATGTGCAAGGTATTTGTGGCATACAGGACACTTAGGAGCTGGATGAGCATGCAGCGCGTAATCATGGAGTATGAGTTGGTAAGTGTATTAGGATAAAGATGCAAGACGTCCAATTTTCGCTCTAAGTTACCCAGCTGAGTATCCTCTCTGGGTAATAAGTTCATACCTCGTGGCTTGAAGTAACGTCAGGTTCGTTAGCTGTAGCGACGGAACAGAAATTGGTGTGTTAGATATGGATATATGAAAATGCAACCGAATGCTTCGACATTGAGTGATGGATGGAGGTACGCTGTACCAAGAACAATGGTTTGCGAGATTTCCTATTTTGGTAAAAGACAGGGGACTCCGAGCGACTTGTCACAATATTCAAGGAAATGTGTTTGGTGTTAAAGCACGTTCGTATCAGCTGAGCCTATGCAACATAACATTCATCACACAACTTTCTCAATATACTTCATTCAACCAAACAAACAAAATGCCTCTCTCGAATGATAATAT
Organism: Botryotinia calthae; assembly: GCA_004379285.1. Lineage (NCBI taxonomy): Eukaryota > Fungi > Ascomycota > Leotiomycetes > Helotiales > Sclerotiniaceae > Botryotinia > Botryotinia calthae. The sequence continues at coordinate 88,962 of PHWZ01000113.1, read as the reverse complement.
CGAGAACCTCATTCGTATTCTGACCGTGACACCGCCGACCGAGATCGCAGGATTGGAGGTACGTCCATTTACCATATCCAGCTTACATCGAGTTGACCGGGTAGAAGACACTTGGAGACCATTTCAGAAATTTTCTCAGCAGAGGCAGTGTAGAGCATTGCTGGCAGCTGATTGTAGATGCTTACAAGGCTACTATTGTTGAGAGATTCGTGAACGTTGGCCCACGATATACGACAACGGAACATCGCTCTTCTCACTGACCATTCAGCATCTATTTCTACGTCAAGCACTTTCCTAACGACATCCAAGTCGAGCGACTCAACTAGAAAAATTATCTCATCCTCTTCCCATGACTTATCAAGCAAGAGATATACTAAAGATAAGGTTTCGGAGTCAAGCAACTCGTTGAACACATTTACCCCATATTCTCACGATGACTTGTCGCACCAAGAGAGTAAGAAAATCATCACCAGCAGCAAATGCTTTACTCCAGCAGACTTTGCGCATCTGATACAAGAATCAGATACGATAGAGTGACTACTTCGGGCTGCTCAAGGCTTCCAAGATGCTGAACAGCTCGATTTCTCCTCTTATTCTACACTGTGGTCTTCGTCACCTGAAATATTTGGTGATCCTAGAAGTGAATTACCGAAGATCGTTCGATTACAACAAGGCGGTACGAACCTACAAACAGCCACTGCAAAATGTGCGTGCGCCTTGGGTCTCACTCTCATACTTTCGAATCACGACATCGACCATCTCTCTTTAACGTTGCCTCTACCCAATTCAAAGCCCAGGGAAACGAACAGGCGAAGGACGTGTGCTTATGAGAAACTTGCCAAACAATGCAATATTCCTATTGAAAAACTAAAAACAGATTACAGAAAGAGTGCAAAGTATCTACAAATTCCAGTACAAGCAGGTCCAGGCTTCATTCTCGAGATGGGACACGATGTGGCTGCATTGTAAGTTGGGATTCGTTTATCAAAGATTACAAGCTTACGTTCTTTTTGTAGATGGGAGTATCATTTGAGGTCAAGATGATCGTTCAGTTTATAAAAGAAAAACTTCCTGAGCGTAATCAGCGTGCTACATTACTGAATGAGACTGCAGCCAAAGCTATAATCTGTGGGCTTCGTACATATGGCTGGACTATTGCTGACCTTCGTCAGAGTAAGAGCTGATTGCTTCGAGAGATCCGGAAATATATTGATCTATCACGGTGGGAAAACGGTGACTTTGAGGAAATTACTGCGGGCTCAGCCATAATACGCAAGAAAAAGAGAAATGGTGATGGAAGCAATGTTCGTGATACGAAACGGATACGTACATCTCCACAAGCTTGCGATATTCAGTGGAAGTTTAAAGCTTACCAGGCCTTTCCTAACCTACCCAGGAACTCTACTACAATGTATAACACAATCCAATCAGCGACGACACACCATGATAAGGTACCGGCAATAATCGCCGAGCAGCGATATCCAACCCACTGGAACAGAGGAGCTGTGTATAACGCTCAGAGCGCATCAGCTAGCGGAAATATCAATGAAAGTTCGATTGGTGCTTCGCTCACCAGTTCAAGATCGCTGTATAATACCGGCCAAGCGGATCTTCTCCTCCAGACTGCCGCTGACCAACGATTAGGTATGTGTTGTAATGCATGATCCAGCTAACTGGTTTTAGAGAATTTTGATACTACACCCGGCGAGCTTATACCACTAGGTCATACTTCTGAGCCATCACCATCAATAGCACAGCCGTCATGTACTCAAAATACAGAATATCAGAATGAAGATACCACAGGTAAGCTTTTGTGTAGCTAAAGAGACTTCGCAATACTAACATGAGACGAAACGGGACCATCAATCGTGAGCCTTATCAGTATGTCTAATACTCTACCAGGAGGATATTGTGACCGATATAAGGAACAAACAGACGGTGCACTTCCTTGTAGAAAACGAAAGGCGTGTACTGAACCCGACTCGACTATCCCAGTTCAAATAGTATATCACCGATACAAACCAACGAGACATTCACTTCTGCGCTAGCAAGGGGACCTGACGCAGGCATTAACCATGTATACCTAGAAACACTGGCGTTAGACCCCAAGGAAGGTTTCTCTAGTCAGATCCACTTAGCTGGGACCAGGATCTTCCAGATGCAGCGTTTGCACAAGCAGCTTACAGCCACCAATCGCCAGGAACGATGTCAGGTATAGAACAAGATATATCGCATGGATATAACAGCGGGTTGTCTCTGAGTGTGTATGAATTGGATACAGTAGGGGCAATTAACAACTCTGCCGATACAACACTGGCATGTGGTGAGGAAAATTGCAATGGGAGAAACTACCTTACCCTAAACTGGGAACACGACCTGGAACAAATCCCATTGGATTGGGATCAAGACTTGTACCAACACTAGGAAGTGGCCGCACATGTATACAGAACTTCATAGATAGGTTGAATGAGGCTGGGATATCCGCAACTACAGGGAGAGGTATCCATGTTGTGAATCATCCGCCAAAAACCAATGTCTGAAACTTTCCGCCTCCACCAGATGACTATATCACCGGCCTTCAAATCCAAACAACATTCTTTCCAATCAGCATTCGAGTTATTTTCAAATGTACGTTTATGTGAATTTGCTAGAAAGATAAACAATCCGGTGGCAGGGTTGAGATCTGTGAGCACGATAAGAACATAGACCTCTCCCTTCAACCCAGTCTTCTTCTTTGTCGGGATTGGGGTCGTTTCATGAAAAATTCCGATATTGATAGATTTAGGAAGTGGTATTTTGGTTGTTTCGAGTAGCTCCGCAAGATCGCTAGATTCGCCATGTATCTATGTATCAGTTTCGTATAGTAATTGAATACATAGAATACCTTGAGCTTACCCTGATGGATTCTTCTCGAATATCAAGACAAATATTAGGTATCTCGAACTCGGTGAACTTCTCTCGCTTTACTGTAACTGTTGAGCTGCCTGGTATCAAGTCTGCTGCTTGTTGTACCAATCACAAAGAGATCGCATTTCTTATAATTGTATATTCGGAAATATTCGCCGTCGCAGGTGTGCAAAAGAAAATGCCAATGGCTTGAAGCAGGATCTGAGAGGAAACAAAAGGAATGTGTTGTGTTTACAAAGCTAGCAAGCGAACGATAAGGCTGGATTATCACCTGAGTCGCGGCAAAACTACCATAACCACGGCTATATTAGATGTAACTGCCGGTCTAGCAGTACTAAAGTAATTCTGGCTCCATTCTGGGGTAAACCACTCCTAACATTAGAGGCGGCCAGTAGCCGGTGATCAAGCCCCACCACCAAGCTTATCCATCTGGATCTGCGAGAATAAAGGATGCAGCCGTCGCGGTCCTTCCTCGACTATCCACTGCCATGTCAAGGCTTTCATCCACCAATCGATATGGTTACACAGAAGGTAAACCGAGACTTGCAAAAGGCTGCGCAACAACATTCAAAAGAGCAGCCATCCTCTCGTGAGAGCACACGTCTTAAAATGTTGCTTTCCCAAGAACAAACTATATCTAGAGATATAAATATCAGATCGAAGCAGTTATTTCCTTCCCCAACTAGCAATACTCCTGTTATAACGGTAGACTTACTACGTTTACTCTGATATATTACAAAGCTAATTCATATCAAGTCTCCGCAGATCGAGAATCATCAGTTGAAACGGAAACGATCACAAAACGAAGCTACAGAAGCTACAGCCCATTCTATTATTCCTCTCAAAAAACGGCTACGGTCATCGAGTTTACAACCTCACACAAAAGATACGATTTGCAAGAATACAGTGATTGGTATAGATGAAAAGGAGGTCGACCCAGTTGAATATTGGACGAAGGAACTTCATTGGCCGAACAAATATTTTGAATCGGAGTATAATATGAATCATCTGCTTGCGAAGAAGAAATCTTCATCATCTCTTCGTAGCAAAAAATCGGAAGCTAGTTGTACTACGCCTACATCTATTACACCTAGCGATCAAAAGCCGAGGGAAATAAAACAAGCCCCTTATACACGTCCAAGCTATGCAACTGTTCTTGCGACTAAGGGTAGCTTTATGGACGAATCCGATTTGGGCATTACAGATGCAAGCAAGAACCTCTGCCGAATTTTACTAGAGAGAGAGCAGATCATACCTAAAGATTCTTTATTCTGCGATGAGACTTTCGACAAAGTTTGTCGAAAGATTCGGGATAGGAATGAGGCAAGGATAATTCAGGATATTACCCGACTGATCGTTCCTTCTGCAGAAACTTTAGCTACATGCGGTGCTACACATCTTGAACATTTGATTGAAAGTGTAAATGAAGGTTGGAACAGCGCTATATCTGTTTACGGTTCTCGCCCACAGCCTGATTATTCGGTAGGGTTCGGACGATCTGCATTTACGAACGATCAACTAGAAAAGCTTGTACCTTTTGTTGGCGAAATTACAGATATTTGTACTTCCTATTTCATGGCTACATGGCAGATATATCTTCTGTTTCTTACATGCGAGGTCAAATGTGGTACTGCAGCTCTCGATATTGCCGATCGACAAAATGCTCATAGTATGACAGTTGCAGTGAGAGGGATAGTTGAACTTTTCAGACTTGTAAAACGAGAAAAAGAGCTTCATCAAGAGATACTTGCATTTTCAATCTCGCATGATCATCGAACTGTAAGGATTTATGGTTATTATCCTATAATCGATAATGAAGGCAAAACTACTTTCTATCGCCATCCGATTCATACATTCGATTTTACAGCATTAGATGGTAAAGAGAAATGGACAGCATATAAGTTCACAAAAAATGTTTACGATATCTGGATGCCGACTCATCTGAAGAGAATTCGTTCTGTTATCGATGAACTACCCTCTGGTCTAAATTGGGAGGTCTCGCAGCAATCCGAGTCAGAGGAATTTGGGTTTTCACAAAGGTTAGAAAATCACAATCTCTTTAAGCAAGCAAGCTATGATACTATATCTTTGAACGAAGCTAACGATCAGTCAAGTTGTATTGATTCGGAACATAATACTCCAGATACTTTGCTTTCTGATGAGATTGAGGACGGAGTATTCAGAAAGCCAAAGAAGAGGGGTCGACAATAGATAGCCCTGTTAGAAAAGATCTGAAGTTGGGTATGCAATAGTTTTGTATGGAATACGGAGTGCCGGGGCCTCATTTGATTTATTGTACTGTGATTCCCTACATTTGAGAAAATCACATCAAGTCCGATTCGGACCTGAGTACCTTCCAATATACACTTATTCTACATCAAAGCAAAAACGTGGGAGTCCGATTCGGTGTTGCAAGAGCACAACAACATCAGTATTATTCATAAGGCTGTTTGCAAGTGCGATTCGTGTTCATTCAAGTACGTTCTCCATCATGAGTCGGGAATACTTCACTCGTTCATGTCTCGTTTCTTCATCTTCAAATCGTCCATCACATGTCACATAATCCGGCTTTCCTATTAAGACTCGTATTCGTAGGAATATGCAAACCCCTATCAATATTGTCTTGTGTTATCCGTATGGCTGAAGAAAAGTTAGCGGGATGTTCAGATACATTGGACTATATAACTACCTCCGGAGCCCAACCCCGCACGATTTGGAATGATTTTCAAATTAAATAAATATATTAGTGAACAAATCCATGAATGCTTGATGGGAAGTGGCACAAATGACCCTTAATGATACGTGAGATATGTAACCGCTGAAGGGTCTCCTCAAAAAGCAAAAAATCATGAAGCACATCGATAAGTAATATTAACATTTTGTTCCAATTCAAGGAAAACTCGCAAAATTCTGCAAGGTATAAATACTTTTAAGCTCTGTACAGCCATATACAAAGCTCCCTAACGCTCAAAGTTTTATAAACCGCCCTCGCTATGCCAACTTAAAGTATTGAAACCATTAAAAATCATTATACCATCTTTTCCAAAGGTTTACTAGAAAACAATCCTGCCACTTGATAGAACATCTCCTCCAAGGGTGGCAATGCAAATGCTGGCCCGATATCAAATACACCTGAAAGTGCTTGTTGGGTCACAACAGGCGTATCGTCATCGTCCTCGACGACCGCAGGCGATAAAGGTTCGGCTTCTTCCGGCTCTTCCTCAACATCCTCAATCATTTGTAGCAGGTCCCCAGTTGATTCATCTGCAACTGCATCCAATTGAAGCTCAGTAGTTGATTGGGCCAATGCGGTCATTGGTTGAGTGCCCTTCTTCATCACATTTCGGATTTCAGCAGCTCCATTGAGGACCAAGAATCCCTCTGAATCCTCGGTGGGTATAATAGCCGAGACCGCAGTCTCGAAGCACTCGGTCAACAGTGGCACTTGACTTTCCTGGCCAAAAACGGCGAACCCAGAATACGTTGGAGGAACAGTTTGCTCTCTGAGTTCCTCTGCTGATGGAGGACTGAGTCTCATTGGTATAGCGACTGCAAATGTGCGACTCTTTCGATTGATAGCTAAATGCATCATCTCAATCTTTTGTATAATATGCATGCGTGTGATAGATTTGTATAGCTTTAAGCTATATCTCAATTGATCCGAAACCAAATCATGTACACGAATCGAATCGGATAGGGTTATGAGATCTCTGCCCAAGATTTCCATGGCCACGATACTACCTTCAAATAGGCCGTGCTGTGAAGCTGTGACGGAGCCCTGTTCGGGATCGATCATGTGAACCGTTCCGTTTTTACCAAATGCTGCAGCTAGAATTGAGCCATCATCCGCGAACGCTATAGCACCATTGTATGGCGTACTACGCATGTAGTCATCAGTAAGCTCAGACTTTTCAAGTTGAATTTCATGCTGGCAGTGCCAGTTTTTGAGAGCGTTGCCCTTTCCATCCTTGACTGCAATGCCATCTCTTTTCCGAGTTTTTGGAACCCATGTTCGCACCACACTGTCTTCCCCTATCGTAGAAAATCTCAAGGAACTAGGATCTGTGGCGAGACCCAGGATTTGGCCGGCTCCAGGTGCAGCATCACTTGCCATATGTGGAGTATTGATTCGCGATACCAATTCCCATGTCTGTTCTGCTTCTTTCCACTGCCAGAACTTCAAACAAATTTCGCGCCTCAGTTTCAATTCAGCAAATGGGTTTGTAGCCTGGTGAGTTATGAAATCGAGGTCGGCGTGAGATGGCGTCCACTCATCAACAGTAGCTAGCCAAAGACCGTCGTGGGACTTCTGAATATGAGTGACTCTGGGTTCCGACACTGGAAGTGCGTTTGGTGTCTCGTTAATACTGGTGACGTTCGTCCTTGCAAGGGCTTGCTTTGATACATTGTGCCCAGCACTAAGGTCATAGGTCTGTAAAAATGAACAATTTCTAACAGGAGCTTCATAAAATGGCACTTCTGGAGTCTGTCCAACACCAAGGAATAGATGAGAGGGGTTTGCAGAACTGATAACGGCAGGTGTCCGTTGGACAACATGAAATTTATAGAAATGGGACTTTGCTCTCTGCACTTCATCTGCTCGAGGTTCGGCGTATTGGGTGACGCTGGATTGGATGCCAGCAAAATTTGCCGTCGGTTCCAATTCGGCTGTGGACAAAACCATCGCAGAATTGTCAGCAAGCTGGATACCATACGAGGATCCAGAAGGAGATACGACGACATTGAGAATAGTAGATGTCATGTGAGGCAAGAACTGCGTCTTTCCGGTATCTAATTGCCAAAGCACGAGGACTGTTTCGCTACCTCCTGATATAATGTAGTTTCCTGTTATCGGGTCAGCTCAGGTGTCACTATAGAGTAAAGCGCGAATGATATGCATACCATCCAGGGACCACTTGATGGTCTGGACACCTCTTCTGTGCCAATGTAATCTTGTCGGTACAAGGTTGATCATGGACGCATAATTTTTGTTTTCTGATTGTATGAGATTGCCTAACAAATCACGATGTATGAAAATGAATCCTTTCGCATCACCAACCACTACATCAACAACTGGTATCTTTTTCGATATATTCCTGTCATCGGTACTCGTTCTGGGATATACTCGTGCATCCAAGGACATTATAGGAGCAGTCGAATCAAACATACGGAATACGTACTTGATCTTGTCAGTAGTATCAAAATCCAAGTTCCGAACATAACCAAGTAAGATACTTTTTCCAGAAGCCGCGAGGAGTACAGAGCCTCCATTGGCAGTTTTTAAATAGTTGATTGGGCTTGTTGAAGTATATATGGTTCTTGCGACTGTCTGTATAGGCGAACCAGGCTGAGTCAATTCGTTCGCAGTAATTCGCCAGCCGCCGTCCTTCTTGATCTCGGTTGTGAATACCACATCTCTTCGTCGCCCAGCGGATACCATGGAAGCGACAGCCATATGTATGCAACCGGTAGACGAAATCTTCCAGGATTGATCGTTGCCAGCCCCCGAAGTCCAGTCCAGGCGGTATATGGCTCCATCAGACAGGGCTACCCAAACGATATTAGAATCAGTTGGCGAGAGCTCATATGCGACAATGTGAGCGAAAAGATGTTTCGAGTGGTCGAATTTTATGGTTCGGGTGAGGAGTGAATCGGAGGTTGAGTAGATGAGGAGGCTCATTCGGGTTGCTAAGATCATGTACCTTGATTTCAGTTAGCAATTGAGCTCGTCGCCAAGAGAAACCGATATCATACTTCTCATCTTCCGTGAAAATAGGATCGGCATCAATCATGCGCCCACCGAAAGGTTCAGAAATGTTCCAGCTTTGATCCTTCACCGGCTTGGGGGCCTGTGGAATTTTCTTTTCCCAAATTTCCTTCTTTGGCCTCATTCCTCGTTTTGCCTGCGAATCCGTAGATTGTAATGGTACATCCTCAAATAGATCCTCAAAATCAATAACTTCTGTTAATTCTAATTCATCTTTGCCATGCGCGCCATTGACTTGGGCCAATTCTTTTCCCTTCCCCAGCGCTTCAAAAATGTCAAACCCGCCATTGCTCTGGCCAAATTTTGTAGAAGTATCCGCAGATTCTGAGGTAGGCTTAGACCTCTTTGGAATATCTGCTACCTCTGTCTGGACTCTTTTGCGCTTCAGTATCGAAGCCATTGTGTTGTCAATATTTCTTGAAAGTGAAAAAGAGTTCACGGTTTAGATTAGCAAATGTGAGGCAGAAGCTCTAAACGGTTTTTATTTTTTATTTGATAACCGAAGATCTACCGATAGTTGTTCCGGCGATAAAGAAAAAAGTTCTTGGTATCAACTCACGCGCAGAACTTCAATTTAAGTCTTGGAAACCACAACATCATCGCAGATATTCACATCTACACCTATACACATCAAAATGATTATTCCAGTTCGTTGTTTCTCTTGCGGAAAGGTAAACTACATCAAGCATTGGCGCGAGAGTCGTGCGCTGACCGTTAGAACAGGTTACCGGAGACATCTGGGAGCGATATGTCAAGCTCATTGACGAGGGAGTCAATGACGGGTTAGAAAACCACACTGCACACTGTTCTTGTTGCTTTATAATACTAATATGCTGCTATAGTGATGCTATGGACGAGCTCACTTTGAAGAGATATTGCTGCCGTCGCATGATCATGACCCATGTCGACCTCATCGAGAAACTTCTTAGGTACGAAACACCACTTCCATTATTGTGACGGAAGAACAAAGAACCGGAGAACTGCACTCATATCTCAGATAAATAGTTGCGTCTTCTTCATTTACTGACCAATTCGTTAGATACAATCCTGCGGAGAGAGATGCGAAAAAGGCCGCTTTGAACGGTTAAGTCAAATCAGCCATATTACCTTTTACTCGTACACACCTCAATTCAGATTACCACAATTGCTCAATCGGAAGAAGCGCGGTATGCGATTAGACGATACAATAGTAGACAGGGAGGCAGGTGGAATAGGCGTTGATTGGAGATCATAATCCAAATGCTACAGATTTTGGCGTGGGCGTTCCAGGGCTACACTCAACGGTGATTGGTGTGTAGTAAACATTTGCGAGCGGTGTTGAATTTTTACATGGAGGAGTGGGAAGATAATACTTGCGGCTCATTATCGAATTTTTACAATCAAGGATTATTTCCAACATACCATACTTTCGTACATGCATTGTTGTTTGTTTTGGGAACAGTATTAGACGTTCATCAGGCGCCCAAGTTAACACTCAATCATTGTTTGTGAAGTTGTCCCAAGGAACTGGTTCTCTATTATGCACGTACAACGCATTGGACTTGGGCTGTATTGATGTGGAGTGAACTTAAATCTGACAAGCCACTAACGAGGAATTTCTAGCATTCACCGACGGCAGGAGCTTACTCTACCAACCAGGACTTTACCATTTCATAAGAGCGACAGTCAATGAGTGGTCTCTTATAACCTCATGCAATGCAGAGAATGGGAAAAGCTGGCGTGTTTATAAGGCTAGAAGCGGTGGAGTCATGTTGGTGCAAACTTGCATCAAACTTCGACGCGTATTGCTCGATTTTGATAAGTCGTCAAAAGTACGAGAAACTTGGCGAATCAGAACAAACATGGAGTTGGGGATTTTGTATCGATCGATCTAAGACGTTGAAGAGAGAAAACTTTCGCCAGAGGTACCCGCGGAGGATATTAACAAGGACTAGGATATTGTCAATTATCATCGGAACGGACCACCAGATAGAGAACATCTTTCCGTGTAGCCAGTCCACGATATTCGTTCTGCCCATGCTGGTAAACTCTGTTTGAGTGATGATGACCGGCCGACCCATCTAACCGACGACTTGAATGACATTCCCGTAGTTTCGGATATGCCTGTGCTTATTACTTTGTCCCGAAGTGCTCAAATATTGGCAGTGATATTCGCATCGAACCTAATCTGGGTATAACTGAAGCTATTATTGCTTTCGAGACAGACCCAGCCGTTTGGTTCGCGATTTGCAACTGTTGGATCAATTGACAATGTTTTGTTCCTTGACAATAGACATTGTTCCCTGTCCCTTCATCCTTCCATGGCGCCTTTACGGGCTTCAAGACACGGAACATCATGAGATACATCATTCCCGCCAAAATGCTACTTTGTATATGAATCAGGAAACGGTCCTCCGATCTATGGAATGTGTGATGGCATGAGATTAGTTGCCGGTATTGTACAGATGCTGCCGTGGCTTCTCATGTTTCGAATTGAGATTACCCACCTTCCGTGACACTCAGGATAAATGGAGTCAACACCAGAACATGTCAGTTGGGCACTAAGTTGTATATCTCATCAGATGCAAATATACTCGGCCTACTTCAAGACAGTGGAAAGCCCTCCAAAGCACCTAGGGATGTATGTAGGTATGTAGTATATCTGGAAGACAAACCTGTAAGCGCCCGTCATGCTTGTAGTCTGCATATATGCAAGCGGGGAGGATCAAAAGACATGGATTGACGCACATGATTGGCTGAACTTTGATTTCTTCTTGCATCAAGAAAGCCATAATGGATGGTACTTACCTAGGTAGTCATGTTTCTGAAGGGTGTTATCAGCCTATTATTTAATCCTCTTGTGTTCATTTCTTGTCCCGCTTCGACATTGCAGATTGTGTTGTACTCATCGCGACAAGGGACCAAAGACTGTGTTTGTTTTGGCACCGGTGCATCTATCGTGTATTGTGTTGGGTTATATGTCTATTCGCGACAATAACCGTAATAACAATCATGTCGAGAGAGAGAGAATATCCTTAACGCGAGGAAAGAGAAAGCATGATCAAAACAAGAGGATTCGTGCTCTTATCTGTTCATGTTGCCGGGTACTTCGTAGACATAATGATCCTCCCTTCCTCACATCCTCGCTCCATCTTTCCCCACAAGACAAATCAACCCCCGCCGATGCCAGGTCCACGCGCGAAAGGCATAGCAAAGTACCACTTTATATCGAAATCCTCCCCGAGGACGTGACTTTGCGGCACAGCGCTTTCCCAAGCCTGTTCAGCAACGAGTAATTCTCCTAAATCTTACCTATCTCTCTATTGCACCTGAGCGTGTAAGGTTCGTTATTGATTTTTGATATTTTTGGCTACACGCATCCACTCACTCTGCTAAGCTCTTTACGATCAAAGTACATTTATTTCCTTGTGGTGCCAACACTTGCTAAACTCAGTTCCCAAAGTCTTGAGCTTGGAACTCTTGATCCGCGTCAGACTTTCCTCCATTCAGCCTCAGTGTTCTCTGATCCACTCCAACGTCCGAAGCTGTGAGTGGTAACCCCTCCCAGAACCTGGCGTTGTAAGCATTACCATCTCTTCTTTATACTTGAGCATCAAGGTCCCACCTAGACAATCTTCTATGAACAGTGCGAGCTTCTTATCTTTTTATTGGGGCCTCAAAATATCAGGAGAATGGCAGTAGAAAGTCCATTGCTTGCCTCACCTGTCAACGTCATGTCAGCCATCTCTCCATATACAGATTTTTCTCTTTCACCATGTTCTCCCTCAATTCAAAGATCTCCATATTACCAATCGCTGTATGTTGCACCGTTTCAGAAACTGGCCATGCTAATAATATCATGTAGGCCCGCGCGAAACTACTCAGGCTCTAACCTCCAACCAAATTCTTTCGAGGACGGCCTCTCTCCTGCCAGCGCGCACCTACTCAGTCCAATGAGTGATATGGTGGGGCCTTCGCCAGTGACCTCGAATGGCACTACAACTACAGATATTGAGGACGATGAGGTGGCAGATGAAACGATGAACCATGAGGATATACCCAGAGCCGATTCGCAAATGACTGTTGGTACACTACCATGGTTGAAAAAATTGTTGCTGATACGATGAACAGTTGAAAAGGCTCAGCACAAATCTACCAGAAGAATTTCGCGCTTCCATCTAAGATGAGTCTGTCTCGGTCATCCACGCCCCCGAGGGCTACGCAAAATTTGTGAGCAATGGAGCTACAGGATGAAGAATTAACGGCTAACACATAACAGCCGTTCAGTGATGCTACTCCAGTGCAATCGGCGAAAGCACTTTTGGATCGTTCAACACCAACTCCATACCAGCAGTCTAGAAGTTCAAGAAGTAGTACAAGAAGTAGTACAAGAAGTAGCCCTCGCACCAGTCCTAAGTTTAATCAAAGGACAAGCCCGAAGAACAGTCCGAAAACGAGTCCAAGGGAGAGTCCCAGTAGTAGCCCAGGAATGAGTCCAGAAATTCTTCAGGTTGCTGAGCATGCGGATAAAGTAAACTCCCTGATACTATACGTCTTTGCTAAGCTAACGACCACATAGTTTATCGAACCAGGTCCAGTTTCACCTCCACCGATCTCTACAGACATAAAGCCGATGAAATTCGGTTTGGAGAATCAAACACCTCGAGCGCAAACTCGCCAAGAAGTCGAATCGTTCTCGGAAGAAAGACGACCATCTCGGCCGAGCAGTCTTGAAGGTATAACCGAAGAAGAATATGCACAGATGCCTCGCTCACTAGACGTAGGGATTCCCGAGGAACTTCCCAAGGACTTTTCGGAAGACGATTTCGATGCTCGTACAGTTCATATTGCGGACGAGGAAATATCAGCCTTGAAGACGGCGCTCAACGAGTGTTGGACACTCTGCAATACGTTGGCTAGTCTCAGCTCTATTCACCGAGAAAGGATATTTAGCTTTTCCGGATCCGGCGATGCTCACGAAAAAGCTTGGAAATGTTGTTGGAAGCTCTGCAAGAAATTATACGATAGCCGCGACGAAGATCACGAGTTTCATGTTAGGCCAACACTCGATCTGTGTAGGGATTTTTGTCAATCTCTATTCGATGTGCGCCAGAAGAAAGACGAGGTAGCCGATTCAGTATTAAGGGTCAGCTTCGAATTGAACAACCACTTGTATAATACACACGATCGCAATTTGCCTGAAGCCTTCCGAGAAAGAACTCTGGATTTTTATATAACGCTATGCCATCGTCTCATGAAACAAAGAAATGAACTTGCCGAAGAGACAGATGCTCTTCTTCGAGCTTGTTGGAGCCTAGCCGAGATGCTTTTCAGTCTTCGGCAAAACAGAAGAGAGGGGAAAATGGCAGACGAAGAGCTTCTTGGGTCTGCTGTTCAAGCTTGTTGGGAATTATGTGACCTTTTCCGAGAAGGTTGGACACAAGTTCGTCCTGAGAGGGGTACACCTCGCCCATCCCAAACGACTTTCAGAACATCATCCGATCAAATGTCTCGCTCTTCACACACCAAGTCTAGTAGTCTAGCTTCACTGTCAGAGAGTCCCGAAGATCATACACCTACGAGATATGTTATCCTACCCGAAACCCCAACAACCGATTTTGAAGATACTCCAATCACACCAGAGGAGAATTCGCCAAATATTCCAAACATTATGGTTCTAGGTTCAGAAAGACCACCGCGATGGTCATCTGCCGCATCTTCACTTTCAGGATATTCTCAAGAAAGTGGTGCTAGCACGGTAACCAATGGAAACCAACCGGAGGATCTAAATTTGACACGACTCAAGATGCTTATCTTGAATGCTTCAATGAATGTGGGATATTCAAGAACTGCGATTTCGTCCAAAGGTTCACCCTTGACACTTCAAAATTTTGTCAAGGCACTGCCGACTGGTTCCTTTGGTCCATCGCCAGCGCAGACAAATCTACTTTCATCATATCGAAACCTAGTACTAAGCGACCCTACCTTCAGGAATCCGAGCACATTACCTCCGCCAGGAAAGAAAGTCTCGGCTAATGATCTCGCTAAGAGTGTTACTTGGATGATGAGGACTGGGCAATACACATTTCTGAAAGATTTATTCAGGATGGTGTTTGGCTTCCGTGTTGATGAAGTTGACCCACGAAAGAGCGTCAGCATTTCAGTATGAAAAGGATGCTTAATTCAGGAGCATCAATGGGTCTATCTCCGCTCGCTATATACTATCAAACGGACCGCGATGGAATTTTACCATTTTTCTGCGAGCTCCGTGATGAATCTAGCTTACATGCTAAACATCTGATGTCACAAACTACAAGACTGTCTCAAGGGGCTCAATCAATGCCACTGTTCTAAAACGAGATGTTAACTCAGAAGACGACAATGTCTCAGCTGGCTAACTTCACTCACGCGGATCATATTATCTCTGTTGATATCAATGTCGCGGAAGATTACAGGAAAGTGTGAATTTGGACGTTGGATGCAGCTAGACATTGCTCTAGCCCCCTTTTACTCATGTCTCTCTTTCAATGGGCATAATGGCATAACTTCTACGAAAAGATAGAATGAAATCAACGACGCAAGGGGGTTTGGGAGGCTATTTTATATTTTTATCTTTTTTTTTTTTGATACCCTTGCTGTAAGGCGTTGCGGCGCGAGAAGGAAATGTTTTCTCTTCACCCGTGGATATTATATATGATCGTGGATTTTAACATACTTCTACATACTTCAAAATTTATACCACGTTTATTTTTCGGGTTTTGTAGACTCCATAATACATCCCCTTGAATTTCCTTCTTTCAACCTCAACTCTTTCCCATAAAGTACATTGCCATTTTTGGCTTCCTCAATTGTAAGTATCACGAATCCTAGTGAAGAATCAAAAACTTTCCACCATCTCCGATAATAAAACCCGGCAACTACCTAATTATAGAAATAATACAATGCATGCGACGTTCACAGATAGGCGAGATGTCAATCACATCGCGTTACGTGATGAGCCAATCAGGAACGAGCACCGCGGTTCTATTTTTTGACGGGCTCGAAATAGAAAAGAAATGAGAGCGGCAAGCGAGAATTAGTGGGGTTGAGGATGGGATTATTGCGGAAAGCCGTCGGCGCTTGCTTGCTTGCTTGCTTGCTTGCTTGCTTGGGTATTGTAGAATTGATTGATGCTGTTGTGTTGGATATGTTGGGATTTATTCTGGAGATGGTGGTGCTGGCGCTTGTGGTCGGGGTTTGTGTAGAGGTTAGGTTGGGTTGGGTATGGGGGACGGGAGGGGAGGGGAGGTAAGGTGTACTAGGTACTGATATAGGGTTTAAAAATTATCGGCTCGCGGCTACTGTCTGTTATATATATCCATCACATATATTATATATGACTGTGCTGGAATATTCTGAGACAGGCTAATAAATTTGTTGTTTTTTGTTTTTTTTTGTGTGTGGGAACTTAGATTTGCCAACCTCGTACTGGATGTGTGTATTGCATACTGCGATTTGAAAAACAAAAAGAGTCAATCAATGGATCAATGGGTTGCTCATCGTGAAATATTGATGTTGGGTTTAGAATCGCTGGATGTGTAGAAATCGATATGATCAACTACACTGTCGGAAAGTGATATGTTATAGCTACAGGAAGGACAAGATAGGATAGGATATTATTATTACTATGTGATGATTCTTGGATGGTAATATAATTTGGGGATGGGAATGATAGATAATGTGAAGTATTTAGATATTTCATGGCGTTCGAGATTGGGCGTGTATCTCCTGCGTGGTTCATCTGAAGATTTTTCCATCATCAATTCCGGTGAAACAGCTTTATCCACAATCTCATTTAGCTTTCCTCGGAGGCCCCTTTTTGTTTTCAACGCCCGGTGTAGAGTATTATCCTATCCTATCTTCACCTCGTGCCGAAACATCAGTAGATGAATGTAGATAGGTCTTCTGATTCTGTGTTTAGGAAAGTTCTTGGGCAGTTGCTGTATAGGATCGGGGCATGACCTGTCCCATATTGTCGGGTTCAATGATACGGGAAAGGGTGATAATGATTTAGCGCAGTTGAATCTCATGCACTACTTATTTGTGGCGGTGATATTGCATCATGATGCTTTCGTTCCTTGTATACCATGACGATTCAACAATAATGAAATGAGATAGGTTGGGCGGAATGTTGTGGGAGAAATGACCTTTGAATTTCGTCAGATTGTCCGAGTGAAGATGGACATTTTGGTGCGTGAGAGGGGTTTGCGCGTTTCCTGTGGCAGGTTGATGCATCATCGGGTGGATGACTAGTTTCGAAGTAAATGTTTGAGAGCCTTGCGTAGATGTTATGACCCCCAGGTTACGTGTGAGAGATTCGGATTTTAGTGTGTGGACGGTGAGATGATCGGAATATCGATACGGTCTCATCGATAAATGACCTCCACATCCCCCTTTGGAAATTTGCGCAGTCGTTCCATGATTTTCGCTTCTCCAATATTCAGCACCGTAGTTATTTGGTCAAAACAATGGCACCCATCCGTATACTTCCGCAGAGCATCATCTCTTCTATTCATGTGCATTGTTTGCCTGGAGGAGATCGATGATAGATATAGAGAAGATACTGCATATCTGTGTACGCGATAAATGAGACCTTTTATCACACCAAACTGGATGAAACGACGGACATCAATATAATTGAGGACATTGAGGCCTTGGTCCATGTGTAGTTTGAGCCATTCCTTGAGCGTTCTTGATGTACAAAGGGTGGTGAAGAGTCGGCAGAGTAGGAAATTTGTGAGGCGGGGACCGTTGATGTAGACGTAATTTGCACATTCATCTTGCATTCCATCTTTATCAGCTACAAAATCGTTCATTTCAGACGTCGGCGCGTATATGTTGCTGAAGAGGAAAATATCCAGCATAAGGATGGAATCATAGTAGAGAAGATGCTGCAAGGCTATTTTGGTGAGATCCATAGCAACATTTGCGTCGTGGGCAATTCTTCGGACGTCTTTGATGCCATCAATGTGCTTGATTACTTTCCTCATAGTAAGATCCCAGGTATCGTCGACGATTTCGGCAAATTTGATCTTGGAGATTGGAACGTGCCATGGTTTTATAGGGGGTGGATGTCTGTGGATGGGGAAAAGCTTCATGTTAATAGTGTTTGCATCATCTACATTTATCATTAGTTCACAATCCTCAAAAGCCTACGTCGCCCGTACAATACATACCAACAGGAATCATGCACTCATTGTAATTATTCAAATCCTCTTTAATGATCTCCAACAACGCAGCTATCGATCTTCGATCTTGACATGAAAACATTCCCTCCTGACTCAAATACTCATTCTGAATTTCCATTTCCGTAAATGTTGATGCCAAACGTTTGACCACAGCTTCATAAGGAATCTTATCCACCTCGACTCTCGTCACGATGCAAAAATTGAACATAAATTCATTGCGTTCATATTTTTCATTTTTGATACAAACCGGGTGGCCTAAAATGCGATGTTTGTTCTCGGGATCACATACTGTAACATGACGATTGCAAAATGCCTGACGGGGAATGATATATTCGGCCAGCTTTTCAAAGTCGAATAGACGTGGTTTATCTACATCAGGCTCGGGGACAATACATCCTGGAGGACTTTGGTGAACGACCTTGGTACCTGGTAAAGATGTTAGTGATTATATGTAGTGAAGGTAGATACACGTATATATGCATGTACCTTTCTGGGGAAGGAAACGAGCAAAGAATATTCCCTCAATCATGATGAGTTCTAGTGAGTATCGATAGGGAGAACCAGTTGATATCTCTCAATGTGAAGTCTTCCCTTGTGGTCTAGATTTCGTCCTGAGGATTAAATATCGTTCGAGTGATGTTAAAGTCAATTGAACCAATTGGGCAATTACAGCCACATGTCTCGTGACTGGCTCGACGGGCTCAACATATCTGAGTTATCGTGTGTGCTTAGTCATCTTTGAACCGCAATATCGCTTCATCATTTTTCTATCACTGCTTACTGCTACTTATGAGTATGTTCATCTATTTGTTAGGAGTCTAATTCAATTTCACTTTGGACAGCCTTAACAAAGTACGTGAGTCTAATGCCCAGGTGCTTATATTATTAGTAGGTAGATGAGCCTGCGAGCCTGATTTCCAAGAGATAAGGGACTTTCCTCAAGCTTGTTAGTGTCCTGCAGGGGTTTATTAGATGTTTCAGAGGCTTCAATTAGCGAAACACGCTGTTTTCCCAAACTTGGGAATGAGATCTTGCCTAGGCTTCTTCTCTATGCCAAAATGTGCATCTTCATTACTTATAGTCAATTTTTGACATTCCTTTGAGTGTTGGAAACAAGTATTGAGGTGGTCAAATTCTTATCTGTTACTTCGCTTACGTAGAGAGAAGCTGTGCTGCACCAGAGATTTCGGTGAACTACAGGCCAATTGAAAGGTTTGGATTCTCGGTCAGATATTCGATTAAAGTACGGAGTAGTATGTACTAGGGAGACAGCAAGGTTTAACTGAAAATGGATTAAACGACCCACACTTTGTCAGAAAACAGAAGCAATTCAGCAAATTCTTCCTTCCTTCCATTCTTTCTCTCCCTCATTCACTCATTCAATCGTTATCAGGGAACTCTACCAAAGATCTTTCTTCTTATACAAATCTCATCTTATCATTAAAGCTTAGGTCAAGATGCGGGTCTGATTTTGTGAGACTGTAAAAAAGTGCAGCAGTACTTATATACAGCTCACTTTCATTCGATATTTGATAACAGCAACAAGTTCCCCCACTTTTTGATTTGTGGTTTTGGCTTGTTAGAAACTCTTGAGATTCGCTGTTCAGTCACCCTTTCGTCGCGTATAAAAGGGGTCCTGAGATAAGCAGAGCTATTTGACAGTGACAAGAGAGAACTCCATCTGGGAGGGTGAATAGAACTTAAGTTATTGCGTTCTCTTACCTCGATCAGGCACCATCAGTTCTATACCATTTGAAGCCGATCTTTCTATATAACAAGGTTATATTAACCGTTCTCTCATAAACTTTCATTTTCTGCAAACGGAAAGCTCTGTGTTGGTATTTTTGACTATCATAGTCACTTGCTACGCTCAATATGCCCTCTAATGAGTCACTAGATGGCCTTGCCACCCATGGCAGTAAACCTATTCACTGTCAGTTTGTTCTTCCACGATTTGAATCGTTCAATAAGTTATCAAACTGTTACTGACATGATACCAATGCTGTAGCTTTGGATTTCCCACAACTTTACAAACGACCATCATTTTTGGAACTTTTGCAAGTATTGGAATTACTGAAACTACCACCACCTTCTTGGAATTCAGAATCCAGAAGGTCCCAGGAATCCGAGGATGCTCAAGGCATATCTCGTTACCTGACTAAAATAATTGGAAGCGAACTTGATTGGTTGTCCATAGGAGTATCTGAAGAGGAATGGGAACAACAATGTGAGACTATCCATGAGCTTGCTAGCAAGAGGCTGGCTGAACGTTGTGGGCGCTCAGGTAAGATATCTAATTTCTCAGTTACTTAAACTGGGGATCCGCACCGCAATCAAGAAATCATCTGACTGAATGCAGCAATGCCAGAAATGATTCGTACTTGGACCATCCCAACATCTGCAGATTCAGAAGACCTCGCTATTGAATTGTGTGAGCCTCCACTCACTGGTGATAGCCTGGGTCTCAAAACATGGGGTACTTCTTTCGTAATGGCTAAGAAGCTGGAGGAGCTGGGAAACCTCTATTTCAGCGGTGTTCTTTCCAGCAGTGATTTAACTGGGCAAGAGGTTGCAACTTCACAAAATGGCCAAACTGTGGAAAGGGAGTCAACAGTAGAGATTCAGTTGACCATGGGGTACGACGAGACATTGAACGGCACCACTAGAATGAATGACAATTCCGTAATGGTCGGAGACACTTTGATGACCAGTGTGTCGAGCGTGGAAAGGGATGACATGCATCAAGGAGTCTCCTCGAGACAGGACGTCTGCAACGAAGGGAAAATCCTAGAGCTTGGTGCCGGTACTGGACTTCTTGGATTGACAGCAGCTATGCTTTGGAACAAGACCACCATCTTAACTGATCTTTCTGAAATTGTTCCAAACCTGGATGTTAATCTCAAGAGAAATGGTTTCGGTCATACTTCTGAAACTAAAGTCAGTGCAGCAATCCTAGATTGGAGTGACGCAGAACACTCTGTAGTGTTTAGTCACAACCCAAATGATAAGTTTGAGGTATGATAAGTATCCTTTCCGAAATCTTTCTTTTATGATTCAAGTATCTAATCACATTCATAGATCATTCTTGTTGCCGATCCCTTCTATGATTCTCACCACCCTTCTCTTCTTGCTGGGGTTATCCCGAAGTTCCTCAAGCATAGTGAAGACAGTCGTGTGTTGGTATCAGTACCACTAAGAGACAATGCAACAAAGGCGATGAAGGATAACTTTGAGGAACTGATGTCTATTCAAGGATACCAATTAGTGGCTAGTGGTAGAGAACGTTGCTTCGATGATTGGGAGGATTCAGGACGGGATGACGATGATGATGGCGTACACTGTTGGTGGGGGGTCTGGAAGCACGATGTAGCGGCATCTACTCCTATATGCCTATGAGTTTATACATATCGAACTGTTAATTTCCACGAGTTCTTCGTTAATGAAATGAATTGTGAATCTTATAGTGGCAAAGCAAAAGTTATATGGTTGGCATGATGGCAAAACCATGTACAGCCAGTATGCTTTGTAGATTGATTCAGTATTTATTCCCTTCCCCCCAGAATTCTTGTCCTTGATATTCAGATATGAGTTCATCGTTCATAGATGGATTGCATTCCCATTTCAAGTAATTTTCCCTATCATTACCCTATGATATATAGCCCCATGATTTCACCTGCTATCCATGATAAATTCGTTCAGGGCATCTGTGCTTGCTCTTTACTTGACAGATGATGCATGTCGGATTTGTTTTTGTATCGCCAGTTAAAAAATGAGAACAGGAATGTACCGCAACACAGAAAGAGAGAAAAGATTACTTTAACGCCTACAGTCTATGAAGCTAATGTACCCAATCTAACTACTATTGAAGCCTCCATTTTTATCAGTATGCTCTGTTAACTCTGAATATGGAAGTTTCAAAATAAGAGGTCATCCGAACTAAATGTCGGTGAATTGAAATTTTAGATCATCTACTGGTTGTAGTTTCGGTAGGATAATTCACTTCTCTTATATTTAAGCAAAGAAGAGATTCCATGGAAAACTGTTTCTTTGCTTTCCATCTTCCTGTCCACCAACTCTCCAAACCTCAATTTTCTTTCTATCTCCTGGGTACATTCCCATAAACTGGGAGGGTCTACTTCTTGTGGCTTTCGAACTCTTGCGAAATACCGTTTATGTCGACCTCCGTTATTAGACGCCAGGTATCCTATTTTGATCTTCTATATGATAAATTTCTTGCAAATCTTTTTAGATATTATCATCTATTATCTTGACACGAGCTCAACCAGACTAATATTCTACATCAACTCCTATGTCAGGACATTGAGAAATCTGGCATTTCCGACCTGAAGCCTTCTATCTTACCCTCTCCTCTTTCCTGGGCCCAAAAAACTACAACTTTCATCTAACCTTTTGAAAAGCTTCCAAGCTTTGCGGCAAAGATATAGAAGAAATCCGCGATCATTATCGCCCTAATCGACACCTCAAAGTGTTATACGCCCCCGACTTCGGTTTCGCGGTCCAGAAGACATTAAATTCAAAAATTCACAATCACTCTTACACTTAACAATATTGGATTCATTACTTATCATTTCTCAGCTTTTTAACATCGAATATTTGAATAATCCGCAAAACCTGGATTTCGGTTACAGCTATTGCTGTGAATGTCCCGCGAACACCATCTCCTCTATCAATCTCCTCATATTTAAACTCCTCCGGATCGAAATTTCGATTTTTTTTCTCTTTCATCCTTACAAACAATTCTATTACATACAATACGCCTCTTCGATCCCTAACATCATCTTCAGAAACTCGAGACCAGATTCACTTTGTCAAGCATTCTTCAAAATATTTTTGTCAAGGACCTAACAAAAAACTACAAAACTTTCCCGGTACGAAACTTCTGCCTTGAAAGATTGTTTGGAGAGTTTAGAGGAGATACATCTCATAAAGACCTGACTTGCACCAAGCTTCTGTCAACTCATGATAATATCATTACCCTATTCCATCTCGAGAGTACTCACAAGATCGGGAGCAGCAACAACAACTAACGGATACCTAACCCTAAAAAATCGATTAAAACGGTGGTAAGTCGACTAGAGATCTCATGCCCCAAAAGAAAAGAGAGATATTGGAATATCTGTTGCTTGTTTGTATTTGTCTAATATATAAACTAATTTATATCGGGCAGCCTTTTTACCAGTTAGCAGAGTTGAAGCAGATACGTCTACAACTCACGATCTGAAACGTTACTTTTGGATTTAAACATTATTGGTCATCTACTGTGAACATGGTAGGTGTGAAAACATGGACCGAAGACGGGATTTGGTTTGTTCTCCTGGCATCCAAAATTCTCTCGCCGTCTTCCAACCAAAAAAGTAAACCAGGCAGGTTCTTCACAGATGAAGCAATCGGACTTCTCTGCAAGAAAAATATTAAGGACTTGCGTCATACACCAAATGCAGCGAGCGTTAGATATGCTCGTACTCAGAAGCCAGAGTAAGTCCCTATCAATTCACTTCCACAAGTATCATCCTCTAATTCCTTAGGGCACAACCCTCTCCAGCAGTTCTAGAGATCATTGAGCGACTATGCAGTTCAATTCCTCAAGCTCAAGACAGCATAAGTGGGAACATACTTGAGAATCCGCAACATGGCGCTATGGCTACCCAAAGACGAAGTTCCCCAGGGGGCTCCAGCAATACTAGTTCAAATACGATGTCACCAATACCAATGGGCCCTCGCACTCCATCACAACCTAGAAGAATCGGCAATTGGAATAGTAGCGAAGCTGGTCAATTTACCCCCAACAGATTCCACACCATGAGCATGAGTGCAAATGGACCATTAAGTTCTGCTCAGCTTGAGGCACCACAAGAAATCTACCCGTATGGTCGAGGGCATGAAAATGGGTATGTGATCTCTTACTAAGTCGAGCTCACAGATTAAACTAATCTTAACCCAGTGTTCTGCCAGCTAATACCTACCAACAACAACATGGAAGTGGTTCACTTGGCAATGGAAGTCGCCGACAACAAACGAGACAGGTACACTCTGCAACGACTAGATTAACTCCATTGTGGTATCCTGGTGTCGAAGTTTCATCTTTAATGAGACAAGCAAAGGGCAACGATCAAGGAATGAATACTTATATGCAGAACGGAGGTGGTGCTCTAGAGTATTCGCAACACACATCACCGGGTACTATGTATCAATTTTATGGCAATCAAATGGGCCCAGCCACACCCCCAATTCAATCTTACGGCCATGCAATACCTATGGACTCGCCATACGCAACAAATTACGGGAATTGTACACAAGGCTTATCAGGTCTGGGTATAAATGGAATACCAATGCCAACAGGCCCTATTGATGTTGGAACTTCTTCTTATCCATATGAATCTGATACACCTTCGTATGGTCAGTTCAATGCATGCATGATGCCACAAAATCGACGCTTTGATGGGGGAACAGTGTCAAATAATGGATTACCGTCTTTAAATCAGTACTCTCCACAACAACAATACAGTACTGAATATCCCTTTCCACCATCAAATATTGATTTGGACGGTATGGAAGTTATGCCCCAAAGATTTCATGGTTTCTCACAAGTCACAATGAATGATTCCAACTTCGCCAACCTTTCACCTCTCGGTCTTGCACAATCCATATTCACCAGTCCTAGTGACATTAGTAGTTCAAGTAATGATTTCATTGAGCCTCTTGACAACCAATCTAAGTCAAACGGCCTTGAAGAACAAGGGGTTTTTACCCATCAAGTTGAAATCATTTCTCAAGAACCACAACCATCTGCTAGCACAGAAAAGGGGAAGAAAAGAAGTATTGACGAGGCCGAGATATCCGATGTTAATTCTGATGGAAATTGTGAGAGGCGTAAGAAAAAGCACAATAGTCAGGATAAGGATTACTCTGAGCAACTAAAGTCCAATGACCAAAGCGCAAGATTTGAGCGGGAACTGTCTGAAAAACTACCAGACAATACTCAAGAGCTTTATGTTGCTCCGTCAAGTGGCAGCCCGATCGATTCCTCTGTTATTGCTCTCGACGTCACTTCAGTTGCTGTCGTGGTTTCTGGAGTTGACTCAGCTACACACAGTCTAGATGAAGCTGGGTTATCTCCCATCTCTACGAACTTGACCATCGATTCAGGTGATCCAACAAACACCAAAGTCAATGACTCGCCCCATGAAATGTCAAGTTTGAAGTCGCAAGAAATTTTCCACGAGTCAGTTGAGATGTTTACTCATCAAGAGGATGCTACTGCGACCAGAAACTCCAATGGTATAGAGGATGACTCGCGCAGCGTGGAACATTTCCTCGGCCATTCGGACTATTTTGATGATATATACTACAATTTGACCACGAGTTTTCACGAAATGTCAGATGAGGTTATTCAAGCGAACTATGCTTATTTGCTTGATCAGATTTGAGAGACAGATCCATATATTTCGAAGCCTTACGAGCCCAATTTCATTCATCGAAGTTAGCAAGTTTGCCTTTTCATTTTCATTCACAGTGCTACTACGATTTAGTTCCAACTATAAACTCCTGGTGGAATTAAATTTGATCGGTACTGGTCATACTGCGATTTGCCATCCATTGCATTGGTTGTGTTAGAATATTATCACGATTGGGGGGTATTAAAGAAGAGCATATAGATATTTCGGTGAGGTTTGGGTATCATGGATAGAATTGAGGATATTATTATAACAA
Source organism: Botryotinia calthae (assembly GCA_004379285.1). Lineage (NCBI taxonomy): Eukaryota > Fungi > Ascomycota > Leotiomycetes > Helotiales > Sclerotiniaceae > Botryotinia > Botryotinia calthae. The sequence continues at coordinate 63,351 of PHWZ01000113.1, read as the reverse complement.
GAGGAATTTATTCAGGACATAATTAGATAACATGGTTGGATAACATGGTACTTGAAGGAGTATCATTTCATAATATACTTGGGGGTTGAGTTGGAACTCATGCATTGTGTCTTTCAGCGAGGAGTTCGAAGATTTTTCAAGGGTTGGGTTGAGATATTCTCTATGTGGTGGAATCAATATGCTCTTTTGGTGGTGGGATTCAATGAAGAATCTTGGCGGGGAGCTTACCAGGTATTATTATCTGTGATAGTACATAGAAAGCATCCATTTACTCAATCTCATTCATGTGCTCATGAGACCCTCGTTAGTAAGATTGCTATTTGGTCGACAGGGAGTCAATGGACATGTTTCCCCTATGGTTCAGCTTTAAAATGAATGTCAATGGCTCGTATTTAGTTAATGGTGGTTCATTCAGGGGTATGTGTATTCTTATTGATATTTTTGATTTGAATATCTAGTAACAATGTTGATATTCGTTGGTCCATTGATGATTGACACCATGACGTGGGACGAGAAGGAATAATAAACGAGACATCTCACTGTGCACGGCCATTACCCCTGAATAAACCCAGACGCCTAAAGCTCATTCGCACATCCGCACATCGAGATACTTGGCCGACGTGCCTAGTGAAAACAATTATTATTTTGGTTGTTCGAAAGGAATTTGACGTTGGTGATTTCATGGGAAATAACAGGATGTGAACGGAGGGATAACTCGGGAGCTTGGCGGGGATGAGTTCGTATGTTCCACAAGAAATTTTCAAATGTTGGAGTGCGATTCCAATGATATGGAATAGCGAATATGTGTTTTGGCTGTTGCGTGTAATATGGTTTCGATTTGTTACTTCTTACTTTTCTTCTTGGTCTACTTTCTAAGAATCACTAATGACAAATGAACGTAGTGGCTGCACGAGATGATTTGTGTCTTTAGGCTTGTTTGATAACCTTTATGATTTAATGATGGTGCAGATGTCAGAAAGATTGAGCTTTTTCGACCTTAGGGTCAGGAATGCAAGTCTAGACTGGTTGTTATTGCCGGATGAAAAATCCGAGTTCAAATGAGATGAATACCGCTTAAGCAATGTCTTATGCTAGTATGTGTAGTCTTTGCCTTGAAGGAAATCCTACTAAATGAATAGAAGATAAGGCAGAACCATCGTTAATCTTTCATATCCCGCAGTTCTCACAACTGATCGCTATGTATTGACTACCTCTTATTTCTTCTCTGCCGAGCCCTTTTCGTAGCAGGCATGGAAGACTCGACCAAGTCTTCATCGCGTTCTCGCTTGACAATAGATCCGGTCACATCTTCGGCCACGTCTTCACCATCGTTTTCAAGCTCGATTGTAGGCTCGCTCTTAATTGCTGCGTTGTCTCAGCAAACAACGAGAAGGACCTTGAGAGATTCTACGAGATTTTAAGAATCAATTAGTTTTAGAATATTCGTAAAAGAGTCATAGAGAAAGATTGTACCTTCAGATCGATACCTCAACTTGTAGACTCCCTGAGGTTTAACGGACCTAGATCGATCGAAATCCAAATGTTTCACGTCGTAAATAGTCCTTATACGTGGATCAACGATGGGTCTAGCAGGTCCCAAGCTGAGGAGCGTTTAGCAATGAAATCTAGACCGCTGTTTCTGCTTGTACTAACGTTGCAATTTGAGATTGACATTCCAAGCGTCCACTTATTGCGTCCCAATGAACGTCTTTAATCAAGCGATTGTTCAACTCATGCTGTTTCCAAAAGACCGGGCAATGCTTGCGCGCTTGGGTCGCAGATAGCATTTTGACAGACTTTGCCCGATAAAGGCCGACTTTTACTTCACCCGTCTTCTCGAGGCGCTATACATCATCCTCGATTTCGTCTCTCAATTTCTCGCTGTGGGCTTTTGATGTTTTCAGTAGGGATACATCAACGGGGGGCATTATAAGAACGAAGAACTACTTACACATAGATAACTTGGAGGATTTGAGAGAGCTAACTACCTCCTGTTGATTTTCGATCCCGTAAGACCCAATACACTCGTGAACGTGTGAAAAAGACGCTTGGCACTCTTGCTCGAACTCGTGGCGGCCAAAAGGATGCGTTGTGATTGCCATACCGTCAACCATTATGCCCATAACAATACACGGACTAGTCCATTTATAGCTTTTGTCAGTAGTGATTCTGATCGTGAATTCCTTATCTGGCACCACCTCGACATATTTCAAGACGGTACTCCGCTCGGCCTTCGTACTTCGATCAGTGTGTTCCGTTAGCGGTTCAGAATCAACACAGATACGAACTTCAATGCCGGGAACAGATTTCAGAATAGCCATTCTCAACAGCTCAGACTCCTTTGGTAAGACCACAAAAGCTGGGAGTGGTGTTCGAGTAGGCTATGGAGAAAAGGAGGAAGCAAATGCAAACTCGTGTTTGTGTTGAAGTTTTAATGAGGCCTTGCCAGGCTTCTTTCTTTAAGCTTTAGGAAAATTTTCGAGCTGCGTGCCTTCTAATCCAAAAAGCACTCCGCAAGGGTTTACGAAACAGACGTGCATAATTATATGTGCAACGGTGTGATAAAGGCAATAGATTTAGATCGCATGTAAGCTCGAAGCCTTTGATTTGGCAGGAGCTCGGCAACTTACATCGTGTCTCCTCAATCATATCACCATTCAGATTGTCTACAAGGCTTCGGAAGGATGTTTGGAGCTTTTGATTTGACCGAAATATGGCGACCTGCATGCTTTCTCCTCCATTAATACATCACCATCCAAAACTGTCTACAAGGCTTCAAACGGATTGATTCATGTGTAACTCCATACATATTGCGCCAACATTAGTTTGAGGTTCAGGATCCGAGAAAATTGCCCACTTTAAATTTCGGTTGAGGCATAGATGAATACCACTTGGTTTTGCGAAGGAGAGAAAGTAATAATCGATAACCATGGTATTATATTAATCATACAGATTTCATGACATCGTTCGTTCGCTCGCAAGACAAAGACAAAACCACAAACACCTTTTCCTTTCCGCTCCCCCTTTCCAACTCTATCGCTAAACATCGATGCTAAAATGACTAATTTGACTATAATATGCATGCACCGCCAGCTCCAACAACCATACATCTCCGAACACATCTCCCCCATCAAAGCCTCCTATTACCATGAGTCTACTATCGTGAAGTACCGTTCCATGATAACCACGAGCTTTAATGGGCTCTCCGTAAACTTTCCGTTTATCCCAAGCCATGGTGACGAGATTTAAGAGTAGCACTTCATTCGAGTATTCAACGCCATCGTGTCCACCTATTACAAACAAATAGCTTCCTACAATAGTAGCAGTATGGCTCAATCGCGGATATGAAAGTGAAATATTGACCGGTGAAAAAGTCGACGTCTCAATATCGAATACCCATACATCTCGGAAACATTCCCCACCATCTGATCCACCGAATATAATAAGCTTAGATCCAACAATATTTGCTGTATGATACCCGCGAGCTTTTGGCTTAGTTCTATCGTCGACAGATGATGGCGTCGGGGCAGAAACGAGTTTCCAAGACATTTTGTTCGTATCCGCAACGTCTATCCTCCACACGTCGTTCAATGCCCGTACCCCATCTCCGCCACCAAAAACATATATTCCATTTTTATACAAACATGCCGTGTGAGCTCTTCGTTTGCTTGGTATCTTCTCCCCAGATATTCGCGGTTTCGACCATCGAAAATTTAATGTGTCGAGTACATATATGTCATTGTAGTATGCAGGTCCATCCCCACCACCAAACACTATCAGTTTCTTTCCCACAGCTGTGCACGTCATTGCTCGTAAAGGAGCAGGTATATCTCCGCAAACAAAGGGCGTAGACCAGTAAAAAGCATCGGCATCTAAGACATATAATTCATTGAAACATGAACGTGCATCACATCCGCCAAAAACGTAGATATTAGAACCAATAAGTGTGGATGTATGTGCCCGCAGAGACGTATGGGACGAACCTGAAACAGGGGCGCGAGACCAGTACATTCCTGATGCTGGTGCAGGAAGAACATCGGGTGCCAGTTTAGGATCTGGCAACGATGGATATGGAATAGAAAGACCACGAGACGGACGCTGTACGAGCGATACAGGAGAAGACGAATTCGCGGAGGAAGGTACTTTCGGTGTTATGGCAGACGTGGAACGAAGATTAATGGGTTTATGGGTATCATCTTTGGGAAGCTGCGGTACTGGGTTACTATTTTCGGATGGTGACAGGAGTTTCTCCGGGGGGGTGGATGTACTGCTAACATGATGTAGCGATGGTGGTTTCTCGGCCGTTGTTTTGATAGATGAAGCTGAGGATTCCTTTTGCGATAATGACTGTGATCTCTGGCGCAAAGCTAGATCAGATTTCTGCTTCCGCCTATCTTGACTCTTGGTTGATAGATGTCCCGGGGTATGACTGCGAGGAGGAGGAGGAGGCGCATTCTCTCGAGATGGCGGTGGTGGTTCGGAATCCTCAGGAATATCTTGAGGTCTTGTCTCTGTTGGAGATAATTGTATGATTTTCTGTGAGCGTACGAGTTTCGTTTTCAAAGAGGGACGAGTCTTGTCCTTGGGAGAATCAGCCATTGTAAATGCGCCCTATTTTACTTGAACAACAAAATGAGGTTTTCATTGTTTTGCAAATGAGACGTGTGGAAGTAAAATTAAGATTTGAAGGGATGCAGTCGTGGCTGATGATTTTTTGCGGTTGGATTTATAGGTACAGTAAGTTTAATATGCAGTAAACGTCTCGAATGTCGCAGGAAAGATGGAGTTTTTCTCCCCTGATTCACTAGCTGTCCTTCACTGGCAGTGGGGATATGTTATATGCCTATGCATATCACAATGGAACCAAATGATGGACCGAATACAGACGTGGGCAGAAGGTAGTTAGTTATAGCGACGATTGAAGAGCCATCTATCGGATCTGTATAGGAAGATAGAGATTGTCTCTTCTACCCGGCAGAAGACAATGGTATAAATGGAATGTTATAACATTTGCGCAAGTCGATCAAAGAACTGAATTGATATCGATATGAAGGACTGGCTGAACTGTGGGGAGGAATGGCAACGGGGACAACGACTGGATCCAGAAACATTCTTTTGTTTCAGAATAATAAGCCCAATTTCGACTAGTTAGCCATGAATGCATCAGCCACTTATTGATACGGTCTAGACATTAAGCCACATATCTGTGGCTGAAATACTATCTCGAAAAGGCGCTAAGATAAAGCTCCCCTCAATTTTTTACTCGATTGCCATTCTTCGACGAGGCGAATTGGGAACATCTTCAACATCAACGTTCCAATTCCAGCCTACATCAAGATCATTTCGAGAGATTGATCGAAAGGAGCCGCCGACAATTCAATCAGTCTCTAGACAATTGAAAAGTACCATGGCCGATGAAATCCCCAACCCAGTGGACCCCTCTCAGTCCTTGAAACGACCATTAGATGGTGAACAATTGGAAGAAGCACACCCACCACAACCAATTCTTCTAGAGGATTTAGCAGTCACAAAGGCAGAGAAGGTGGAGAGAAATGGCACAAACGGGGATTCTGTGGACAATGGAGAACCATCTGCAAAAAGAGTCAGAATTGAAGAGAAAAACCACAAGCCTACTGCCGCAGATTCTCGTGACAGAATCAGAGGCATCGCTCCTGTCAAGGCCGAGTAAGTCAATAATCATACACATGCGTCCATATTTTAGAGTCGATAACCCAATTGGACTTTTAGTCTGGTCCCCACTAAACTGTTTCTAGGTATTTGATTCAGCCAGCCGGAAGTCGATCGGCCACTGATGATCGCAATCCTGCCGAAAACGACGATGATGCAGAAGGAAAACCTCGCGGGGATGAGAGGGATAACGGCGGCAAGAAGAAGAAGAAAGCAAAGGGTCAAAATAAGGATCGTCAATTCGGTTCCTGGGGTGACAAGATAAAACTATGCAATAGCATATCAAATTCGCCAGAATTCTCGCCCAAGGAATGCAGTTTTGGAGATAGCTGTAAATGCGAACACAATCTCAGGAAATACTTGGCCGAAGGGAGGAGGGCGGATTTGGCCACGTTCAATTCAAAATGTCCAGTTTGGGAAGACAATGGAACATGTCTGGCTGGCTGGAAGTGTCGCTTTGTGGGAAGTCATTCGAAAGAGATTCAAAGAGAGGATGGCAGAATGGAGTTGATCCTCATAGATGATTCAGATCGCATGGGTGATACGGCACTCGGGTATGAAGAAGCGTTGGGGAGTGTCGTGAACGTGATCAGCACTAAAGATAAGATTGACCTGGCTAAAAAGAAGACACCCATGGAGAAATCCGATCTCTATACAACCTGGTTGGATCAGAATTCAGAGGAAGTTAACAGACAGAGTAACCTGAGAAAGGACCAAAAAAATGATCAGACTGAGGAAGAAAAGCAAGAGAATCGAGCGCGATATGTGGAGCCTCCATTCCTCCCATCCGAGAAGCGACGAATTTACTTTGGCCCTGAAACACCTGTCCTTGCGCCGCTCACTACTCAAGGCAATCTCCCATTTCGTCGGCTCTGTGTGGAACTTGGTGCACAACTTACTTACTCGGAAATGGCAATGTCGATACCTTTGCTTCAAGGTCAAAAATCAGAGTGGGCATTAATGAAGGCACACAAGAGCGAAGTCACACCACCACGAGTCAACCCAGACAGAACTTCTATTGTTCAAAAATACGATAATTCCAAAGACTTGAAGTTCGGTACCCAGATTTCGGCTAGCAAACCGTTCATGGCAATTAAAGCTGCTGAAGTTCTAAGTCGATTCGTGCCGCATTTGCGAGTAATTGATTTGAACTGTGGATGCCCTATTGAACTTGTTTATCGACAAGGAGCTGGTTCAGCATTACTCGATGCACCATCAAAATTAGAGAAAATGATCCGAGGTATGAATGCGGTTTCAGGAGAAGTTCCTATTACAGCCAAGATTCGAATGGGTACCATGACCGGAAAACCTACTGCTTTTAAGACCATTGAACGTTTAGCATTCGGAGGCGTTGAATCACGTGAGAGACTTGGTGCTCCTGGTTGCGCTGCTATCACTCTTCACGGTCGTAGTAGACAACAAAGATATACCAAGAGTGCCGATTGGAGCTACATCGCAGAATGTGCAGCTCTCGTCAAGTCATATAACCAAAAGAAAGATGATTTGACGGACACAGTCATGGAGCCAGATGCCCGTACATTACCAAATGCCCCTGACGGAAAAATACACTTCATCGGTAATGGTGATTGTTATTCTCACATTGATTATATCGACCATATCCAAAATGCAGGCGTTGACTCCGTCATGGTAGCACGTGGTGCACTGATCAAACCATGGCTCTTTGAAGAAATCGAAAAGGGACAAGTCCTCGATAAATCCGCCTCAGAACGTCTAGAATATGTAGAAAAATTCACACGTTACGGACTTGAGGCCTGGGGATCGGATGAGATTGGCGTTGGTCAAACTAGACGATTCTTGTTGGAATGGTTGAGTTTTGCTCATCGATATGTTCCCGCGGGTATTTTGGAACATTTACCACCTAGTTTGCAAGATCGACCACCAGCTTACAGAGGCCGAAATGATTTGGAAACCTTATTGGCTAGTGACAATTATATGGATTGGATGAAGATTAGGTATGTTTTATTTCTCTCATTATATCGTTCTTTCCTTACAGTCATGATACTAACTAAATAACTAGTGAAATGTTCCTCGGTCCCGCACACGAAGGTTTCAAATTCCAACCTAAGCATAAATCAAACAGCTATGAAATTGAAGCAGAAGGATAGTCAAGTTAAATGAAGATCACGTGGGGTATAAGAGATTCCAAAATATTTTACAATTTGAATACTATCAGGCGTTGCGTTATATCGTTAGGGGGAGACTTAAAATCATATATTGGCGGGCAATGTAGTATAGGATATATAGGCTAAATACATCGCAACTAGTAGGCGGCTGGATAGAAGCTAGTCTCTTAACAGCATTAACACGAACGTAATTCATATTAGATTCCGATATACTGTTATATTGTTGACTCGTGACTGCATGGACGAATCTTCATCTACATGCATGATGTCAATCTCATGGATGTGTTCCTTGAAGAAGCGAGATGTATTAAGGATGCCAGTGAGCAAGTTATAAGTTGAAGAAAAACCAAAACAACAATTAAGACGGGAGTTTTGGAGCGGGAGTGTTCAACATCCGAGTCTGTTTTTCTGACAAGGCCCAAAATTAGATCCTCACATATCATGTTCAGCAACCATGCGTTGATTCATCAAATTTGTAATTTCCTTTCTCATGGATACGCCACTAAAACTCATGAAAGCCAACTTTTCCCACCATAAACCATCAAAAAAGACACGCTTCATCCTCACTCCCTGTCCTGCTCCGTCCCCAGATTGTCCACTCCGGCACCACCATATTTATCCTTTCAGTTCGTTCATTACTTAGTATTGGTTCCTTGCTGTAGTCCGTCAAAGCGCCCGGTACATCAAGAAATCAATTTATTTCTGCTTTCTGCTACCGGCAGATGGTTCACCGGCTTGAGCCTTATCAAGAATGTCATCAGAGAACTGCTTGTTTCGGGCCGATTGTTCCTTGAGGGTCTCAATATCTCTCTCCTTTTGGGCCAGCAAGTTCTTAAGCTTGCCAATCTCTCCAGCATTTCCAGCATGGTCCAATTTTTCAGAGTCCTTTCCGCCGGTCTTGCCGGTACCCTCGTAACGGTTAACCTTTTCTTCCAAGCGGAGAACTTCGAGGATCATGGTGTAGGTTCGGTTGAGGATCAAGGAGAGGAAAAGTGTGAAGCCGCAGAGGTACATGTTACGTTGAGAATAGAATTTACGGGCTTGTACCTCCATGCGTTCATGGCCAAGGACAGGGTTACTACTAATCGTTAGTTTTGGAGCTGCCAGATAAAGTGGAGAAGGAAAACATACCCAGCTTGGCTTTTATTGGCCTCTGCCAATTCGACTTGAACCCGATATACTCTGTTCACGCTGTCGAGGAACAGAATCAGGATGAAGATAAACGTAATCTTCATCCCGTACTGTAGTTTTGCTACCAGTCGACTTTCGCTTCTAGTGGGGTATCAGCAGCTGCAGGCGGAAGAAAAATAATGGGGAACCACGAACATGAAAGTAAACATTTTTCTGCGGATGGTGAAAGGCAGAGGAACGATGAGAAGCATGAAAAGTGCCATCTCTGCTACAAGGAGCACAAAGACCTGTACAAATTATTGTTAGCATGTGCTTTGTTGACTTTGCGGGAGCCGCGGATCAGTATATCGGGCTGAGGGGTTCGTGAAGTTCATCGTCGAATGGTAGAAGGTGGTAACGTACAAGACTGTAATAGAGTGTCATCTTTGCGGTATTGATTTCTCCAAATTAAGTGTTTGGTTGTTGATTCGTGGCCTATTCCAATGTAGATATCAGTAAATGTTCAAAGGCATTCCACGTAGTGCATTCGTAATGTAAAATATTGAGCTCGAAGCATCTATTTCATTGTCCCAATTACGAGATAGAATGGAAGAAGGAAACTCACAGTATTATAGATAATCTTTCGACGTGGTGAAGGAGAGGAAAGTTGTGTGTTGTTGAGAAAGGAAGTGTTGATAAAATGTCAACAAGCGATTTGTTACAGTAGTGGCTGATGTATCCTGTAGCTCGAAGCTTCAACGTCATCAGATATCTTTGTGGTGAGAAGAGCCGAGCGCTCTCGCTTCCAAGGAAAATCCACGCTAAACTGGGAACAAGGCAAGCCACATGTACCTCACGTGATTTTCACTCTCTCCCCTCCTCGTGTAAGTTTTTGTTAAAGAATGCAGCTCGATCAGTCTAGAAGATAATGCTAATATGTTTTATTTAATCTATTTGATATTTGGAATCCTCTATGCATATTCAGCTTCCCAAAGCCACCATTGGATTCTTCTTACCCCTCTATCGCTGAGTAGCTACCAGATGTGAAAGCCTAATGAGTATCATGAGTTCATTGCATACCTGCAGTCCCATTCTAGACTAGCTACCACTGACCAACTTTCTTCCGCATTTCTCCTCCCCAGATGATATCGCTTTCTTCCTCCCATAAGGCTATAGTGTAAGTTAAAATAAGTTGCCGGCTTAAAAATACACGCTCCCGTCATCCTAGCCCATATGTCAATATCTATCTCTCCTCGTATCTATCATAGGTCCATTGTTCCTTTCAATCAAACTCTTGGGAGTGTTTATTTGAACAAATCCAGGCCTCTCCACAACGGCCGTTTACTTCGTGGATCATTATCTTGGACAAACAAACCATCATCTTCGTCATCAACATCATCCTCGTCATCCTTGTCCTTGATCAATTTGACAACCTCCGGTTCCTCGTCGTCAATAGCAACATTTGGAAATTCAAATTTCTCCTCGTCCTCGCCGCTACTATCTGCTATCAAGTCGATTTTTACAGCTTTTCCCTTGCCCTTTGCAACTCTACGTCGCTTTGCAGCCATTTCACTACTTCCAGACTTCTGATCATCGCCGCTATTGTCTGCTATCAAATCGATTATAACAGCTTTTCCCTTGCCCTTTGCAACTCTACGTCGCTTTGCAGCCATCTCGCTACTTTCAGGCTCCTCTTCTCTCTTGATTCTCTTTCGACTACCTGATTCATTTTCTTTCTTTATTTTCCTCTGACTGCTTGGTCCACCGCCTCCGCCTGCCGGCTTTCTAAAAGATCTGAGCAAGTCCTCGACTCGCTTTTTTTGGTCAGCTGATAAGTCGGTATTAGCATGGTATTCGTTCTCTGGTGAGCTGGAACGAGATGGAGCAGGAGAGTGTTCAATGATGTGCAGAGATCTCAGCGCTTCTGTATCAAGTGTGTTCAGATTAGCGATATATTCTTCCTCGTTATATTGGATAATGCAGACCTTCTGAGCGGTATAGAAAGCGAAAAATGATGATTGGAAGTTCACCATGTTTGTTGGTATCTCGCCACACATCTCCTCTGATTGTCTTTCGCCCTTCATCCAACCTATTTGGACATTAGTTTGTGAGCATTTCCAACAACAAAGAGAAATTCACACTTACGTAGTACCATGACTCTTTGCCTCGCCCTTCAATGCTGTCTCAGGAACCTCCCTGTTGTTCTTGGTCAAGAATCCCTTCATGCTATTCTTGACATCGCCACCCTTTTTCCCATACGTCGTTCTGTATACCTTGATCTCAATCTTGCCAATTTTGGCCATGGATTTCCTAATACGCTGAAGGGTCGTATAGGACATGCTTTCCTCATCTGTAGAGTTTCATTAGTCCTTCACGAGCTTCTTCTATTTATTCATTCATTGTAGGTGTATCGTTTCCCTCGAGTCTAGTACCGAACCTCATGTGCAGAGCTGCGGACCAAATAATTAATTTGGGTATGCGGTCAACTTACTGGTCTTTAGTCCCATGAATTTGAAGTCTTTAATCTCACAACCTTTCCCCTTTCCCAGTTTCAGTCCACCAATAATTTCCTCCCACACATTTCCATTTTCTTGATATCGAGGCTTATGGCACCAAGCATCCCACACAAACTTCCCATCAACAAAAATCTCGAACTGCAATTTCGAGCAGTCCATGTTCTGGGGATAAGGTCTATCAACCCGAAGATGGATTGAAAATGGTGTGTCATTGGTAACCGCAATATAAGTTGTGACGGTGCGGGTGCTGAAGTATTCAGACAACTCATCGCCCTCAACGATAGCCTCTTTATCAGGAGAAGGATAGCTTGGGAAAGATTTCTTGTTACGAGATATTATTTGTGCTGTGATTCCTGGGACAGGCGCAGCGTGAATTCCCTTTGGAAGGCTGAGGTCGAGGAATTCATTGCGCCTAGGCATGACGAAGTAGGTAACGATGAAGTAAAAAAGATGTGAAGCCGATGAAGATATCAAGCAAACGCCTTGGAAAATGAAGGTTTCAAAGATAAAAAACTTGCCTAGAGAATAAACTTATGTGTAAAACTGCCTTCCTACTCGGAGACCAAATCTTGTTAAGGTTTAAAAGGTTTAGGAAGAGAGGATTAGGCTGGAGAAGGAAACTTGACATTGTATTTGTATACTCACACTTCCCGTCAAGATCGGGGTAATCAACGCGGCGTTTGAACTAGATTGAAGTTGTTGGGAGAGCTTCCAATGGACATGAGTGAATTTTCGTCTCTCCTTGATTGAAGATTCAGATGAAATGCAAGTGAGAGAATTTGTGGCAATTTCTTCGTCCGAGAAGTGGGAGAGACCATTGCACATATTCATCAAGTCTTGGGCGCAGATTTGGTACGGAAAGTATACGATTTTGTATTTTTGTATTGCTTCGATATACTATGAATACTTAAGTTGCCAGGAGTATTGGCTTGCTATGATACGCCTAGCAGGCTTTATCTTTTTTTTTTTTTTTCAAATAAAGATCCCAGTAACATAACGATATTGTTCAATGATGTGTTCCTTGGATTGCCCCCAAATTCTACCAAGCGCCCATAACATTATAATGATTAGATTGGTGGTGAAAGACCCGGTTCATAAGAACCAACCTAGATGACCGCAGATGTTGTTTGGTACCCATTGATTCCAAAGGCATTTTGTAAATCTCAATCTGAATCGAGATCAATTACAACGTCATCATCAGAATCGTCCTCTGTAAGGTCAATAGTAACTTTCCCCCCAGCCTTGCGACGTCTCTTGCGACTTCCACTCCCATTCCCTTCTTTCTCGCGCTTGAGTGGTGGCTTCGAAGTAGCTGTAGCGACGCTACCGCTACTACTGGTGGATGTTGATAGGTTGGGAAAAGCTGCGGTAGTGGTTCCTACTGGGAATGGCGGAGGTGCTTGTGCGGGCTGCCCACCTCCGTGTGTTTGTAGATATTGCAGGAATTGCCCAAATAATTGGTCAGTCTGTGTTGGATCTAGATCTCGAACATTCCAGGATGCAGAATTTATTGGAGGTATAACATTCGAAGAGCTGGCAGGTACTGAAGGGGCTGTTGGGGTAAAATTTTGATCAGGCTCAGCGTCTTGAACTTCTTGCTTGATTGATGGAGGGGTGAACGTGTTTGCCAGTGAGTTGGAAGTAGATCCGCCACGAAAATTGTTGTTTGATAGCTTTGCTTCTTTCGTCGTATCCCGGAACGACTTCTCTGGAACTCGAGGTTCACTGATCGGCATAGGTAGCGAATTAGAATTGTGAACATAACCAAACGACGACTCTGGCTCCGGACTTCTTTCGACAACACCCAAGGTTTCAAGATCTCCTACACATTAAGCGATTAGTGGTGACTAGACATGCTTTCTTGGAACAAACTCCAACCTCTCGAGCCATGTTGAAATTTGAAAATTGCAATAGGATACTCTCTTCCATCATCGAGAAATTCCATCTTCTGATATTTGCCTTCGCTTTTAGCCTCCCCTTGACCAAACCTATCCGCAAGATTAGCTAACGGTCCATAACTCTCAAAGATTTATGACATCTCACAATGTGCTATGTGATTTTGCTTGGCCCTTCAACAGGTTCTCCGGAATCTCGGTTTTACTAACTAATGGAGCTCTGCTGACAAGACCAGCCTTTGATAAATACATTACTTGAAAAACTCTCACTTCGATTTCACCCACGAAACGTCCATTTCCGACAAGCCGAGTTGCTGCTTTGATCGAATTTTCGCACTGAGCTGGTGTTATCTTAGTATGCTACCCAAAGTTGCGCGGCTGTTGGAATTATACTCAAGTGTGTCTCCGTGAATTGTAATCTTTGCAGTAGTTCTTTCTTATCCTCTTTATAGATGTTTCCCTCGACCACTCGTGTCAAGCTAAAATCATTTTTTTCGTATGTCTCTTTGTTGAAAACTGGGGCCCAAGACAGGATCTTGCCATCGATATAAGAGCGAAATGAAAGATGCGTACAAACGTCTGCATATCTATATGGGTTTTGAACAGAGCATTTGATAGTGAAAAATTTGCCGGCTGCAGATTCGACAAACCTTTTAACAGTTACAGAACGCTGATGTTGGGCGACTTCAAACTTCTTGCCGAGTCCTTGTGGTTCATTCAACATCACCTCATCTTCGGTGCTCTCATATTCTTTCAATGGTTTGTCATCAACACATACCGTAACCTCAATTCCAGGTAAGGAGTTGAGATCAGCCATGATGTCTGATTTTTCAAGAACTTCCAAGCGCTTTTGATTATTGGCGTTGAATTAAAAGAGTGAGAAATTGGAAGAGATTTGAAGGATGACGTTCTTGAATATCCAGCTCAAAGCGGGGTGCTTTGAAGATAGTTGAGTGATACCCACGTTATCAGCTTGCAGCCTAGCGGTTGGGAATCCGAACGAAAGGAGAGTTGACAGTGAATTTGAACTTGAAAGTGAAAGCATACTGTCGGATAACAGCTCCAAAGAAATTCTTTATTTCAACAATTTTGGACCTGAGTCAGTACTTGTGCTGTAAACATAAGCATACTAGCTGAACGAAACCGAATTGTAACATGCGAAGGAAGAAATGCGATTATGTCAAGGCAGCTAACAAGTGCGGATATTATCGTGCTAGATGAGCAGATTGAACTTTTGAATTCTCTTTAGGAAAACAAACAAGGCGGAGATTTCTGTAAGATGCAACAGTGAATGAATCGTTCAATTCAGTTGTTACACCGGCACGCATTTGTCCTAAATCATTGTGTTCCTCGTTCAAATTGATGACTGGAAGGAAGGACATCAGCAAGGCTTTTCATGGAAACGGTACGCCGATGAATTTCTCCTCTAGCCTTACATACCAGTCCCCTTCATTTTCTGCAAGTATGCTCGTATCTGCTGTTATCTATTAATAGATCACGGATCGATGAGCCTTTTCTACCTCAACATACAAAACTAGACACACAAAAGAGCTCATTGTCCCATATTCCACTCTCATTAACCTCGACATTTTTCTAGAACTCACTATATGAGCGTCTCTTCGCGTACTTGTAAGAAACTGGTCAAGCAGAACATCACAGTTCACTACTGTTTTTTTCGACAAGAAAAAGTCAAACTCCAGCTGGCTTTGAGGGTATGCAGAACGAGATTTCTGCGCCTAATGCATGCTTTTGAGCTCCATAAATCCCATGTCGTTGGTAACAAGGCCTTCGGCCCAAGGCAAACGATTGTAAAACACGGGCATCCGGGTCCCAGAAAACTTCGATGAGGATCGTGAAACATGACCAGAGAGCATAAAACCTAAGCAAATTCGGGCACCAACAAGTCGGCCAGCATGCATCCCTCGACCTTTCTAACGAACGTACTTTACAAGAGTAGATACTCAAGCAATAATTTGATCCAAGGCAACGGATAGTCCTAACAAAGTCCAGATCTAAAAGCTTTCCATACACGAGAAGTCGCCAATCGTTTGAGATGGCATTACCTTTCGAGCGATGTAAAGCGCCCAACCAAAAGCGTGAATTATACTCGAAGCTTTTATAAACCATATTTAATTCCTCGCCAAGAAGCGGAGTACTCGTAAATTGCTTCCTAAACAATACAGTCGATCTCAAAGTAGAATTTATGTTCTTATTGAGTCCAAAGATGAGAGAGTGACGCCCCCTATTTAGCTTCAAAACAGCTATATAGTGCCTGAGCTGCGGCACTCGATACTGGCTTATATCTCTCCATGAATGCAGTCATCGTTAGACTAAGCTCCATGCCGAAACTAGGGGCAACTCGATTGACTGACATATTTTGCAAAAGAGGTTTTATAGTTACATGCCTAGCTAGGACATTCGATACTTTTTCTCTCGCATCATGCAGTCATCATTTGATCAAGCCCATGCCTGAGCTAATCGGCATCTGTACCGACTTTTTCAGTGTCAGTTTTTAAAGCTCCAATCTTATTCAGCTCTCTCATCTCTGGTTTCAACAATAAGTCTCTGTCTTGAGTAGTCTCGTGATCTGATGCTTCGTGTCTGGCCATCAACTTCTCTTCATTATCTGGACGTGAGCTTAATCTTAGAATTTAGCTTCAAAACTCACTAAATCTTCAGAAAGGGTGGTACATCCGGACACCACTTGAATATATAATTTTCTGTGGTTTTATGACGCTTAAACTTCTCTCGAAATACCGAAATGACCTTGGGCTGCTCGACCCTGGAAAACATCGTCTCCAAAACCGTTAGGGTGTTGCGGGTTTGTGTTGTTGGACACAGTGTAGCATTCAACGGCCCACCATTTGTTCATCCAGGAAGAGTTTCTCCAGCCATTAGCATGTATGGCGGTCTATTTTGTGATTTGAAAGCTCTTGGAAAGGGAATACCTGTACATAATTAACTCAAGTGGGGTGGAGAAAATCATACTTATGTCCGTCATCCAGCATGTGCAGTTTTGATACAAACTTCCACCCTTTCTTTATGAAATGT
Source organism: Botryotinia calthae (assembly GCA_004379285.1). Taxonomy (NCBI): domain Eukaryota; kingdom Fungi; phylum Ascomycota; class Leotiomycetes; order Helotiales; family Sclerotiniaceae; genus Botryotinia; species Botryotinia calthae. The sequence continues at coordinate 46,947 of PHWZ01000113.1, read as the reverse complement.
GGAGGAAGTTGTGGTAGGTGACAATGATATGCTTCATTATCGGCATTGTGTTCACCACAAATGATGTTTGGCGGCGTTGAATGATTGTACAGCTGTAATCGGGATAATAGTGGTATAGTATGGTGGTATATTCGGTTTCAATTCCGTTGAAATATGGTGGCTTTCAAACATGAAATGATGTATAGCCTTGTAACCAGAAATCTGAAGAGTTAGCAAGCTTGATTGTTTTAGGGAATATCAGACATTCAAAACTTATGAGTTGTCCAGCCCTGGAAATAACATTGGCCTTAGGTAGTCGTCATCAGACACGCAGGGATGTTCTACCAGACAGACTCGAACCAGAGAAAGATGGGCACAATGATCAACTATCTTTTTGGACAGAAAAGTGGTATCAAGCATACGGGTTTTGGCCAGAAGGATATCAATTTGTGAGCTTGCTAGCTTGGAATAGAAGATCAGCACATTTGATTGTTTGAGGGGGCATGGTAGATTCTAGACTCACGAATCATTATATCCTAGACAGAGGCATCGTGCTTGCATATTGTCTGACGGAATGAATGCATTAGTTCGTCTGAATAAGTACGGCCACTTCAAAGTGACCTGTCTATGGCAAATATACAAACGTCTTCGACTCGGGTGCTGGCTTGATGGTGCGAAACTAGGAATAATCAACACTAGAATGACCAGCCATATAACGAAGACAAAATCTCTCCATATCTCTGCAGACTTATTTTGAATAAACCACTCATCAGTTGTATGAATCTTGAAGGAGACGAGGGTCGAAAGAGAGCACTAGATCAGAGTTAGCATAGTGCCCACATTTGCATGTAAAGAAGGTGATGTAAAGAAACAATGAGGGGAAGACCTTACCTTGTGGGAGCAGGACAGGAGAAAATTGTTCACCACGCTCACAACACTCCAATGATCGTAAGATCTTGGAAGAAACGACCGATGTCATACGGGCACCTCAATGTGTGGTAGCTAGCCACATACCACTTCCAAGTCACTTCAAGCGCTTGTGTAAAATATGTTGTTGTGTATAACACTTCAATGCAAACAAAACCCAGGAATCGGAGATTGACAAACCGGCATAAGTCAACCACAACACCCCCACCGTCGCCAGGTTTCACTTTGACGTGAGAAGAAAAGAGATGCGATGATAAGAATTAAGAAAACGGATGGATGACCATAGTGAAGTGGACAAATGACATGAAATAGTTCATTGATTGATCGCAGATATTTCCATTGTCGTCTTTATGATCAATATGATCAGAAAGTGGTTGTGAAGAAATGAAAGTAAGTTCCAACTGTAATCATTGATGTGATATTGTTGAATATGTGTGTTGCATACTACCTAGGTACCTACCACGCCTACCTACCTACCTACCTATGTTGGCTACTTCTATCTTCATGATTTCCGTCTAGAAAATCATTCCCTCCCATTTCAATTCCCTATGGCTAAACTCAATATAAACCAAAGTTAGAAAAACCCCCTGTTGTTAACATTCGAGGTCAACGAGAATACGGATTGATCAAAACCACACATTTTTTGAATTAGTCAACAAAATTAATCATGAACTTTCCAACTACACCCATTGTCGAAGACCCGCACTATTCCACGTGATTAAGATTGCCCGACTATCCCCAATTAAGCCATGTTTGCTCTATTTGCACCAACTGGCCTCTTTGTTAGCGTGCACAAGCCATCTCTGATTTTCTATATAAGGGTCCCTTTCTTCCCACACTTTCAAAACCTCATTGAGAGCGCTATGATACGAGTCCTCCATTGCACATCGGGGCGACGAGAATCGTTGGGTATCCTTCGGGGTCCCCATCGGGGGAATTTTTGATTGCTTCCTTCGGGATAACCTTTTTTTCATTGAGAACTTGGCTTTTTAGCTGGGGCTTGAAGAAGAATAGTGATATGGTGCTAAAGACTTGATGTTGAAGTGAAGATGAGCAGAACTGCTTACACATGAATGTACATAGCTTTGTTTCTGCGTCCAGGATACATATACGTGGCGTGCTACAAGAAAGCAAGATCAAGCTTTTCACAATCATCACCCTAATACTAATATGCAATGATGGACTCATATCGTAACGCTCTCAATTCTTGATCTGAAAACGCTCCGAGAAGGTAAAGGAGGCTGTTTTGAAGAGATTGAAGAACGCTTCTTCATTTACCTAATTCAATTTGCCATCGAATGCCTGTTCATATCCTTCTAGCCAACTTCAATTTTGCTATAGAGAGAGAGTAAGCAGATAGTAGTATGTTTAACATGGTTCTTCTCCATGACAGTCTAATGGCATTCATTCTCTTTGGATTCTGCGGTCATGAAAAGCCCATGAGAAGATGCCTTGGATGAGTTTACAGATACTGTTCTTGGGCAGGAGATGATGGTGCAAGATTTCTAACATCGCGACCGGTCTCACATTTCACGACAAACAAACCGAAAGCTCTACAATAACTTACTTGCAGTGCAAAATCTACAGATAGCACACCCTCTCTCACAAATCCAATAGTCGACATTCAGTTCTCCAAATGGCGCGTACACCATCTACCATCGAATGCCTCGAATCCAAAATCGCAGATAGAGAAGTGAGCTTTCCAGCTGGGATACATAGCAAACAAACAATATTGACTTGTGGCGAGAAAGAGAGACGCGACGCGATTGGGGAGATGAATATCCTGGAAATGATACTTCGATCTTTCGATTCCTAAAATGATAAAGTTAGATAGAACATGAGAATAGAAGTATTGGTATGCTTATGACCGTCTCCTCGATAATTAAGTCTTCAATACGGGATAGTAGTAGTAGAGTAGTAGTAGAGTAGTAGTAGAGTAGTAGTAGTAGTAGTAGATACTGCCATCGCCATCACAACACCAGAATAGAATCCGACACAGCACCTTCGTTAGTTCTTTATTAAAATCCCCCCAAATCAAATCCCCCCAAACCAAACCAAACCAAAACAAACCTTCACATCGATCCCAATCATCAATCATCAGCCCCCCTTCCTTCCCTACGAAGAGAAATCTCAAGAGATACAAAAACATACTATACGATATATATACCTCTCCCTCGTTCGTTCCAATCCATAGTTTTCATTAGAAGCTATCCATCTATCCACTCTCTCTATACTATATCATGCAATTCAAGAAACCGTTTCTCCCACGTCTCCACGTACCCCCCGCTTCCCCCAAACTACTTCGCTATCAACTCAATCCAATCCGCCACAATACATACATACATATATACATACACATAATCGTTCATCTATTTATCTAACCATCTAACCATCTGTATAACCTCTCTCCCCCCCCTTTACCACTTCACCTATCTTCATAATCATAAGCATAATCACATTACATCATATCCCATCCCATCCATTCATCAAGAACCATCATAAGATAAGTAAGCATAGCTAGTAGATAGATAGATAGATTCATTCATTACTAAAACGTAACCACTATGTACCATTCCTACTCCAACATCCTCCAGCCAAAATAGCCATCACACCATATCCAATCCTATCATACCAGAACCTCTCCTCTCCTCTCCTACCATATCAAAAAAAAGAACCAAGCCAAAAACTCCACTTCCCTCCCCTCCCTCCCCAATCCAAATCATCATCATAAACATGAACATAAACATGAACGTAAAATAAAAATAGGTACTCGTAAAAGTAAAATAAAATAGAAAATTCAAAGAAGAAGAAATTTTGCCAAGGGTATCCTGCCAGAAAGGTTTCGATTCTATTTCAAGCCATCCAGAACTATCACTCGCTCGCCTTTACGAAAAAAAAGGGAAGGGAAAAAAAGAAAGAAAGGGAGAAAGGGAGAAAGAAGAAATCATCGTTTCGTATCATCCAATCTTGGTTTTGCTCGACTCATCCATCATCGTCTCGACTCATTATTCGTGAAGTGCGTACTGCTCATGTTCGTATATCGCATTTGCTTCCTCTTTTCCAGTTGCTTCTTCTAATGTCGTTTCGTAGACCCGTGTATTCACTGTCTCTTTTCTCTCTCTTGAACCAAATGTTTGTCCTGATTGAGTTGGTTGATTGCTCCAGCGCAATCAAGTATTCCAAGACAAATCCTTCGAATTGATTGAACGATGCATATGAGGTCAAGACTCAAGAATCTGACTCTTAGCCCACAGCTTGAAGTGTTGAACGTTTTGAGAAGCGGGAGTGAAAATTATCGTTTCCCACTTCCTTGCTCTATCCTCCTACAACCAAACGAAATCCCGCTCCTCCACTCTCGTACACGTCAAATATCCCACCGCCACACCCTCCCCTTCTAACTCACACCTCATCAAAGGTGCCACAACCCTCCTCGCCATCTCCTTCATCTCATCCATCCTTTTCTCAAATCTTCTTAATCCCTCTCTACTATAATGTTCTGGCGTTAACTTCAAAAATCGCTTGCAGTCTTCATGTCCTAAATATGCACTACTAGAGGCATTCCCCAATAACTTAAACGTCCTACCGATTTGTTGATTTTGCGATATAGTCGATGGAGGAGGTTGTTGGTGTTGAGTGATCGCTAGAGAAGAAGCTCGCGAATGGTGTGTATTATGTGAGCCACTGGATTGACGAGATCTAGGGGCTGGCTGAGGAGGAGCAGGAGGCGGCGAGGTATTCTCTGCAAGCCATTGTCTGAACAAGCTAACCACCAGCCAATCCGCATAAGCATTACCCGGATTAACTCTCTCTCCCCTTGAAGTCAATAAAGTTAGTCGAAATAATTGCCCTTCCACACTCCCAACCATATCCCTTAAATCCTCGACTTTATCCTCGATAATCTCCAATACTTGATCGGGTAATTGATTCCTAATATGTCTCTCTCCTGCTGGCCAAGCGCCTACAACATGTATAAGAGCTTCTCCAAATATCGTTTTCGATTGCGAGAGAAAGCCGAGTTTAAGATATGAGGAAGGATATTTAGCGATTTGTTTCCAGAGACGGCCTTGAAATTGTAAGAGATGATGGTCGATACGCGGCCCAACAACTGCCAGAGCATCGTAGAGATCGGCGAGTGTGAGAAGTGATTTACATTGTATGTATGCGGTAGCGATATCGATGGAATCGAGAAGTGGAGGGTGATTATAAAAGATTCGAAATAGATTATCGTAGTCATTGAGCAGATCTTGGTCTTCTTGTGTTATCTGCGGAGGCGCTGGAGTTGAATGCGAGGAGATGGACAGGTTTGCGACAGAGCGGAAGAATGAAGGGTTGGATGAAGGAGGTTTATTTCGTACGGGAGGAGGTGGTCGAGTATCGTTTGCGCCGAAGGGGGAGAGTGAGGTTTCCGACCTTTGAACGAGCATTGGTATATCATCAGTATTCCTATCCAATTCAAACCTCCATCTTCTTTTTGGAACCCCTTCATTTCTTCCCACGTCACTGCCCGATTCTTCACCTATCCTAGCTAATTCCCCTCCACCCGTCCCTCCAAGCTCAGTAGCTCTCGACCATTCTTGGCTTGTGCTTGTCTCAAAAACCCCCGAACAATTCGTTAGGATAAGTCGGTGTAATAAGTATCGATTCGTTTTCGCGCCAGCTTTTATAATAATTTCCACATCCCCGGTATGCGTGAAGATTGGAAAATCATTCTGCGGTACGTATGAAGAACTTCCCGTATTACTTCGACCGTGACGTCGATGATGTCTCGAAGTGCTCGCTCTTGAAACCACCGACGAAGGACCTCGAACAGTCAGCGAATTGGTCGGCTCTGCCTGCGACACCATTGCTTGTTTCCTAAGCATCCGCCCAAAAAGCAATCAGTATTTGTGAATTGGTTCTATGAATTGATTCCAATGACAACAGCTTATGATTTTCGCATCGCATACCTAAACAAAAACATAGAAATTTTGGGCCAAACAAACAACGTACCAAAATATCTAGCCTTCACTTCACCTTACACCAAGTCGACACAAGGCTGATGAAATGATGCGATGATGAAGTTCATATACTCATCCAAAATCTGCTACGCACAGCGCGCAGTCCCTTCGTCTTCCAATTATAAATAAATATAGTTTCTTCTCCAGACCCGAAAATCCCCTCACAAATGAGTATCGATTCGTTCGTTCGTCCCAAGCTTTTACAAAAATGTCAAAATGTCTCAAAACCCACCCCGAGCCTCAAAGTCGTTTTTTCCCTCCTCTTTCTATCTTCACAAGGGACAAGAAAACGCGTTGAAAGATAGATATCTTCAGCTGCTTTACTGTTTGGCGTGTATGTATAACAGACACAACATGTATACCGATCAAATCAAGAACATCCAGAATCACGAACGCGAAAAGACAAGAAAAAGATCGATTCCATTCCAATATCAAACGCATCTTATTATCTAGGTGTTAATCAATCTATTATCTATCCGTGCTATCCAATTTTCATCTATCAACAATCAATCAACCCATTTTCTCTCCCAGGGCCATCCAAGTTTCCCAGCTTCAGTCAGGAACACATGTTGCTATCCAATCAACCTACTCCGTTCCTAACCCACCTCCATTCCACTCCTCCCTGCAGAGAGAAGAGAAGGATAAAAAGACTTGAACTATGCTTGCTCGCTCACTCATTCACTCGTTCACTCACTCACCTTGCGTGCACGCCTTGTCTTTTTTGCCCTTCGCCTGCAAGTTGCAACTCAAAGCACTCCACTCTGCGCGCCCCAGCCCAGCCCAGCCCAGCCAACTCGCGAAACGGAAGGAAGACGAAAGTGTTGCCCTCTCGCCCAGCCCCTTCAAATGAAAATGCACACGAAATATCCCGAAAGCCATTCGTTTTCAACGCGCTGCTGCTGCTCTCCTCTCCTTGCATTACTCTGTCCCGCTGCACAAATTATGTCCACCTATCTATCTACCGGGGCATGCTTATCACTTGTGCATCTCCAATTCTAGGTCTTGTCTTGTATTGTATTGCGTGCCATCCATCCATTCATCTGCTCTCATGCATACGTGCGTGGTGTATCCATTCCATTGCCCCATAACCAAAGACCATATCCATATCCATCCATATCCATATCCATCCATATCCATATCTGCACTCCAACGCCATCACTCCAACGCCATCACTCCAACGCCATCACTCCAAAGAAAACCCCTAACTACACGGTGATCCCCCCCATTCCCAACCAATCAAACTCCCCCCTTCCCACTTCTCCCATGTCAGCCCACTGAGCCCAGAATGGCAAACCAGGGTTACACGTCCAAGAACTGGTCAACAGATGGTCGACCGTCACTCAGCCGGTTTTCTAGACTTTTGGTTCATCATCGTTTTCTGGGGAAGGCGTTTGGAAAGATCGAGATATCGCATCTGTCATTGGGAAGGGGAAAAAGCGGGAGAATTTCAACCGTTTATGTGTCTGTACGTATGTATGTATATATGTATGTGTGAACGAACGAACAATTACGGACGAACAATTACGAACGAACGCTTGTGAAATAGAGTACCGATGATGTTTACGTCCGTTGAACAAGTCACTTATACATGAACATGAACCATATGGTGAGAAGACATACATACATACATACATACATAGTAACCAGAACATTACCCATTGAATCAAATTGTCTATCATCTACCTGCCCACCATAGTATTCAATTACTGTCTTCTTCTCCCCTTCTACATCATTTTTCTACAATATCCATAATACCCATCTCACCTCAGCATTTTCTCCGTCTACATAACCAACATTGTAGATGTCCACGATGCATACTCCTTCCCATTCTTGCATTCTTCCATCTATCCTGCATTTCCCATTCAATCCTCACCGCTCTCTTTCTTCAAACCTAGAAATCTTTAACAGGCTATTGCAATCCCAAGTGGTCTTGCAGCAGATGCCTCATTTACCTTCCTTCCATATCTGGCTCGATTTAGGAATTCGCTTCTCGAAGCTTTAAAAGAGTTGTTGTCTGAGCGATATTTCGTCACACCATCTCGTTGAACAGGTAACCTGAACAGGTAACCCGAACCAGTAACCTTAGGCCCCAAATTTTAAAGTTCACCATCACATTGCATTCATGTATTCACATCAGTTCGCGTCATTTCAAAGGATGGAAAAATATTGGGATACAAAAGACTTTTTGTATTCGATTTAAATTTAGTTCGACAGCTTGCCCTGACGTTAAGCACTCACTACTAAAGTCGTGCTTACGAAAGTTGGAACGTCTTGCAAAGTATGCAAAGCCAGCAAACCCATGACCTACCTCCCTCCTTATTCTATTTTACAAATGTATGCTAGACCTAGCCAGGTAGCCTTATCGATGAACCTAATTCCGAAATCCAATATGCAAAGCCGAGTGCAGTGAAACTAGCAAAACTCCGTGTCCTGTTAACTTTGGGAATTCCCAATTCATTTTTTTTTACATTGGTACCCAAAGCCGTAAATCGCATTTAGCTCATATCCATCTCGACCTCCACAGCATGGTTTGGGAGACTGGTCGTAGGAATTCCACCCATCATCATTTCTTCAACGTGTTCATTTGTCATAGCATTCATAACTGGACTGCTAGCCTTGGGTGTTTCGCTAGCCTCCAGTACCATATCTCCTTCAAATATTGGAACTGGTCCTCGAAGATTTTCAAAAGTCTTTTCCAAGCTGGTGCTCACAAGTCTACCTCGTCTAAGGTCATCTCCAAATAAAAAGTAGCCTTTTTGAGCTTCGACGAGATAGCTGACTAACCCTCTACTTTGCAATCGAATGATAGCATTATTGACAGGATAGTGGTTCTCGATATATTTGGTCCAGCCACGAACCGCAGCTTGAATATCTTCATCGGTGCTTAACTTTGACCAGCCAATTCCCAAATGCCTGGTGTATTCGTCAATGGAAGGCTGGACGGGACCAGTACTTCCCGTTTGAAGAGGAGTTGAGAGGACACTATTCGCAACATTTATCTCTTCGGCCATTGATGACGTGGGACCTCTATCAATTCTCTGGCTCTTTGCCGAACGTATGATTGGTCTTTCTGGACTGGCCGCGCGCAATTCAGCTTTTGCCTTTTCTTCAGCTTCTTTCTCTTCTTTCCAGGTACCAGTTTGACTCTCTGCAGTTAAGTTGTAACGATTGCTTGGTTTGATGAGCGTCATCCCTGGCCCGTATTCCCATTCCTCTTCATTTTCGACAACTATTGGCTCAACAGGTGCTTGTGAAAAGTACTCTTCGTCTTCAAGGGCAGCCTCGTCGCGTGAGCGTTTGCGGCCTGCAGCTGATTGAGGTGCCGACGTTGGAGTGAGCCAAGAGCCTGCAGATGGTGATGACATGGGTGCTTTTACGAAAGGAGAGGTAAAAGATGGTCGATTGAAAGAATGTTGAGGTGGAAGTTGGGGCGTCATGGCAAGAACGGGCGAAGATTGTGAGAAAGATTGATGAGAGAAGGAACCCATAATGATGATGATGATGATGGTGATGGTGATGATGATGAATAAAAAGAGTTCAAGTAAAATGTTTGATGGATGGATGGCCAGAAAAAGGCGCGACTTTGGGTGACTATTTTATCAATTGACTGATCTGATTGGATGAATGATAGATGGTAGATGGAAGTGTATTGGTGTTGGGAGATGGGAAGGATGAAGTATGTATTGAGTTGTGATGGGGAAGTAAAAGTATTGATGAAGAAAGAGGAAGAGGAAGAGGAAGAGTAAAAAGTTAACAGTTGATTAAGAGGGACGGGTGAAGATGAAAGGGAAGGGTGGGAATACTTATTTTGTTTGGAGTGGGAGATGGGAGATGGGAAAGGATCGAAGGGCAGAAGGGAAAAGAAAAGAAAGCTGAGAGCGAGAGGACGGCATCTTTAAAATGTATGTAAGAATAGGAAGGGGAGGAAGGAAAGGGCAGAAACTTGGGGTACTATTTTTCGGGAAGGTCCAATTGGGTTGTCACAGTGAAGCTTGCGTTTGCGCGACAACGATTTTTGAGACTAGATCAGATGGAGATTAGAGTCTTCCACCTAGTCCTCCATCTGAAAAGACATAAAAGACGTAAAAGAGGTAAAAGACGACTTGCCTTTGGCCTTGGGCCTTACCCGGCGGGTCTTTGCGTGGCGGGTCTGTGTGTGCGTGCCTATTGGCTCGCCGGTGGTCTGTGAAGTAGCAATAAGAGGTGTTGCTGAGGCATGGCATGAGCATAAGCATGTTCTGACGAGACTGCCACCGGAGCGACTGTTCATTGGTCGAGGCAAAGAGATCGATGCAGAGACATTTTGGGGAAAAGCCGACCACGGAAGATCGGTCGCGTACGGGTAAAGTCATTGAGAAGTTGGCCAGGCTGGCCATTGGCCAATGGAATGAAGCCGTGACGATCTCTTTTAAATGACTCCAGTCTCCAACATGCCTCGAGCATGCTTACATACATACCTACGAGTCTACTGGAAGTGGAAAGGTGCGAAAATCGACGAGGCCTGATATTTTAGGCTGCCAAGACACACACTCGACCGTGTCAACTCAAAGCCATTCCAAGGTTCAGACACAAATGCTAAAACCTCGGACTGTTGTCTGTTGTTCAAAACTCCGGGCGACCTACCTGGGCACGTGCTCGGTATGCTTTGATATCAACCTGGCTTATTCATCCGTTGTGTACATCCACCAATCGCATCTTACACTCTCTGTTACCCGCCGCAGAAAATAACCCTTCCAAGAGTGTAACCTTACGAATCATCTGATCTTTGTGTAGCTTTTGATCACCTTCCGCATATCCAAAATGAAGATTTTCGTGCGGATCTGCACATCGAAAAGTCTTTTTGGTGTTGATCATTACAGGAACATCGCTGACTTTGACGGTCGGAATGGAGCCCTTATGTCATGACCACTTCGATCGCGCCTTGATTAGGGAAAGGTCACGTGCACAGACGAAACATGTGATATCCTGCGAAAACCCACTTTCATATGCACATGCCTCCCCAGCAGGTACATCATTGTACAGTACATTGCATTGATTCACATAACATCGTTCCCTCGAAGAAACTCAATATCATCACCATCATCATTGATACCATACATAGGTAAAATCACTAACAATTTGTATCCTCTCACAGTTCACCTGTCCAACATATTTTTCATGTGATTTATTTCCTTCTACCACATTCCAGGATTAGCCTTGCCCCGTCCTTAGCTCCTGCCACCTTTTATGATTTCCCGTCATGCAAATACGTCTTATGAATCTGGATTGTGCTTGTAGATTTGAGATTGCGATTTGATTTCATAACAAAAAGGAGTCGCATCCTCTTCCGAATAACAAAACAGAAACCAACTACTGATTTACACACACGCCGATGATCATGGCTTCTGTAACAAATCTCGACAATGATGTTAATAGCAAGCGGGGTGATCGAGTTACACCCGCTGCTGTGAACGAAGTCAGGAATTTCATCGAAGAATCTCTGGGAGAGACTTTACCTGATGTAGGAGACGATGCACGATTTGGCACGTATAACATATTGGCTTCACTGAAAGATGGTGTGGCCCTTTGCAAGTAAGCTTCTCTCCTTATCACACAACGGTCCACAGTGGACTGACAATCCACAGGCTTGCAGCTATGATCGATCCTATGAAAGTACGTGGATTTAAACCTAAAGCAACGATGCCTTTTATACAACGGGAGAACATCGCTTTGTTTCTCAGCGCATGCGAAAAGCCACCGTTAAGTCTACCTGCGCACGATAGATTTCTTACGGTCGATCTCTACGATGGAAAGGACCCCGCGCAAGTACTTCAAGGTATCGCTGCATTTAGCAGAGCTGCAAATCGAGTGGAACCTTCGAAATTTCCCAACCCTATCGGCGCCAAATCTCGTGGCGGTGTTGTGAGCCCGCAGGTTACTGGACAATATCTTGGAACTGGATACAGCAACCGAGGAAGGGTAGCTTCAGCCACTGGCGCCCCATCATCAAGTCACCAGCCTGCAACTTTGACAGCTTCAAGAACTGGTGGTTCGGATAGTGGTAGGAGAAGTCCTAGCAGATTTGGTGCGCCTACATCACCTAATTCTGTCAGTAGTTGGAGTAAGAAATCCGACGAGAGTGCCACGTCTCCAGCCTGGAACATTGCGCAATATGGATATATGGGAGGTGCGAGCCAAGGTAATATGGGAGTTTCATTTGGTGGTAGAAGACAAATTACAAACGCTGGTCCGACCGTTCCGAGTCTCGCCGAAAAAGAGAAGAAGCGAAAGGAAAAAGAAGCAGAAGATCAACGATTGAAGCTTGAAGTCGAAGAAGAGGAGCGACGAAGAGTTGTGGCCGAAGAGGAAAGAGCTCGTGTGGAAGAAGAAAGAAAATTTGCCGAAGAAACCGAAAAGTTGCGACAAAAAACGTTGAACGAAAAACGAGAATGGGAGGAACAAGAGCACAGATGGAAAGCAGAGGAAGAACGTAGAAAGCAAGATGAGTCTGAAGCAGAGAGTAGAGCTGCGGATGAGCGAAAGAGATTAAGGGGCACCAGCGACACTCGATTACAAGGACAATTCCTCAGTCAATATCAAGCTGAGAATGGTTTGAACAAAAAGAGCCAGAGAACTGACTCTAGCGAGGCGGACAGGATTAGACAGTTGGAACACGAACTAGCAGAAGCTCGGGATCGAGAGCGTCGATATCAAGCAGAGAGGGTTTCAAAACATAAGACGGGCGATCGAGAAGCCATCCAAGATCATGATTTAACATTACGACTTAAGGAGGAGTCATCAAAAACTCGTCCAAGATCTCGTAGTCGCCCTCGTTTACCATCGCGAAAGGGTACTGATGAAACATGGAGGCAAGATGAACGAGACTACCTTCGTAAACAATGGAGCTCACATAATACTAGTGAATATGCAGCACCGCCAGTCAAACCTCCTCGTCCATTGCCTGAACCAACGGCAAATCCCATCAAGCCTCAACGCACCGGCGAAGCAAGACCTCTACCTGATCCAGCAAACTATACATCTCCAACCTCTAAAGCTCCGTACCGCACAGACCGTTTCCTTTCCTCAAACCCTCCACCAAACCCACCGAGACCAACCACAACTTATTCGAATGAAATAGGAACATTTTCTAGCAATGCCGAACGCGATGCAGAAGATCGTCGCCGGGTTGAATCCCAAACTAAAACCAAAGTTGGCGGATGGGCTTCCAAATCTCTTTTGGAAAAGGAAATGGAGATGGAAAGACAACGACAACAAGAATGGGAAGAGAGTCAGAAGGAAGTCAAGAATAAAGTTCCAGGGGGCGATGGAATCGATGGTATTGGAGGAGGTATTGGAGGGAAGTGGGATGTTAATCAATGGACGGGCTACACCGGTGGCGATGGACAAAACAAGGGAGCTCAAGGTATTGGAGCTGGTAGACGACAAATTGTGGGGCCGAGATCACCAGTACATGGAGGGCAATAGATACAAGATGTGAGATGCATCTTTATTTATCAGTTAGGGATGTAGAGTCCGGGTTTTGGCATTTTTGAGTGTGGGTGGGGGATCAAGTCATTGTGCAACTCTTGTAGTGGATGAATGGGCGGGTATGTTGCGCTTTTTGGGATTGATATATGGAGGATCAGTACCTGGTCGGGCGGGGTCGTTTGAGCCTAAATTGGGTGGCATAGAGTGTGATGGTTTTCGAGTTGATTCATTACCAATAGTAATACATTGTTGCGGAGGGGAAAAATAGTCTAATAACACATAATAAAACATAAGATTTATCAATATATCCTGGTAGAAGCAACACTGATCATCACCTAGCTTGCTTTACTAATATGAGATGATGGGTTTGTATCCCTTGGAAAATTATATTGAATCGGTGTTCTTCTTCAACTTTCTTACTGTCTATCTAGGTACTTGGGTAGATATCAATCGAGCTGATCTGGGGGGGGGTTCTTAATTGTATGGATATGATATATCATCAGTCAGTCGGATTAATTCAGGTATCCTATCGTAGATTTTCCATATTCTAAAATTCTAGATACCTTTCAAAGATACTTACTTGCTCGATTCCCTCACCCACCCACTCACCCACTCAGAGAGAAACATCTAGGATGCAGAATGTAGAATGCGAGGTTTGAAGTGAAGATTTGAAGTGAAGGATTGAAGTGAAGGATTGGAGATTGAAGATTGGATGGAGGTGTTTTTTTGAGTTTTTATCGGACTCGGGACTCTGGACTCGGGAGTTGCTGGATATCTCACGAATCAATACAATGGACTTGACTTGACTGGCTGGCTGCTGTGAGGCGTCTTATCGTTTGATTTTCTTCGCTGTATGGGTGGGTTTGTGGTTTGGTGTTGGCTTGGTTGGAATGGAATGGAATGGAATGGGGATATGTACATGGTGGATAGAGAGTGGCGTCACTGGTTTGGACTGTTGTTTCTTATTTAATTTTGCTGTGGTGGAAGATCTTTGAGAGAGATAGCCAGCTCTCTATCTTCAACTCCACGGAACTTTCTTGATCATTGCGAGCTTCGCGAAATGTGGGCGTGGTTCTTTTTTTACACTTGTTGTACTGGATTACTACTGCTTTCTGGGGTATGCGTTGAGCTCTTACGCTTTATGGAAAGATGAATGGATGCTGAGGATAAGATATATTGGCATCCGGCTGATTTCGACTGCGTGAGATGTACAGCTGGATTTTCATGCTCGTGCTCGCTACTTGATGGCTTTTGGAGGAGTACGGAGTGGTGAGCTTGCATATTGTGGATTGCATGTAGCTTGGAGATTTCTATTTTTGACTGAGATGGATGGTGTGGAGAGATGTGGAGATTTATGGGGTGGTGTATACTAGATTGTATTCTCTGGAATGATGGATGTAGATTTGAGATGAATGGTTGTGAGTTTTGTTCTTTGGGGTGAGGGGGGTTGATGTCATGGATGTTTATATTGCGAGCCATGGGCTGCGTTTAAATAATAGGTTATATCTGCCATTAAACCCTGCTCTCAAGACTACACAGACAGTTGTAGTAGAATCAAGTTCTAAACAGTCACACCAGTAACCCTCCATGGACTTGATTAGCTTCAAGGTCGCTGAGCGAGCATTGTTGCTTTCGATGCCCATTATGAAGAACTACAGATTCGGCAGAATATATTCCTGTATTGATTGAAGTATTCATTAGGCTATACTATTCTCATCGACTATTCCTATCTATTTTATACACACTAGCTAGAGTATCAACATACTGAATACGGAAGGGAAGAAAGAAGTTAGGTGAGTATATTCCTGACAACGCTTTGAACTCTCGATATCTTGAAGAGAGAAAGTGTATTTGAATATATTCGTGGATGACTGGAATTGGATTGGTTAATTGGTGTCTTGCTGCCGCTCTGGTGTATATACACAGTGTGGGTGGAGTACCAACACTGGTTTGGTCTAGAGTACGTCAGTCGGATTTGAGTTGCAAGTTCGATGCTGGGGATGCTGGTATATACTAATTGATGGTAGTTGGATACTACTAATGGATATTTAAAATGTGACTTCACTCAAGCTCGTCAACTGAAATCGTCTAGCGATTAATATTTAAATGTCTAATTGAAGAAGGCAGTAGGATTCTTCTATGAACCCATGCTCTGCATGCTCTCTAATGCACCTATGATAAAGTCCTGTAATTTCTAACACGTATAGTCTGTGATATTTGTACTTTCGGCGACTATAAGTAAGTATACCCGACTCCATTCTATGAGTTAGTAGTTAATGCATGACCGCCACCCAGCTGGCATCGTAGTGAAGGTCTGCCTCTTTTTTCCCTTAGCCTTCTCTCCCGGCCCTCCAGGGTATATTCTGCAGCCATCTAGATATTATATGGTGGCATGTTTTGTTGCTAAACCGCCCTTAGTCTCCAGCTTAGTAAGAGAGTGCCTATGCATACCGAGATTTAGATAACAAATTCTAGATATCTCTTTCAGATTCCAAGGGATTGGTTGAGTCTCGTCCAAAAATCTAACATCTTCTCTTCCCTCTGTGATCATATCTCGGGGCTCATACAATCGTGGAACCCATAGACCAGGAATTTGAGGTGTTCTTGTTTGAGAAAATGTGATACAATGAAATAATAGAGTGCTGCTGGGCATTTCGAGTTTCTCCTTTCGATGTTTGATTTTACCTAAAGCTTTAGATGAACATGGTTCTTATCCGTGAGTGGCTGGAGTTGATATTCTTTGCAGCCTTTCACAGAACATCTCAATGCCTCATTCTTCAAAATGTAGGACTGCATTGTAGGAATGAATTGTAGGTTTTAGACGAGCCTGTAAATATGTACTCCACTCAATGTATATCAGAAATAGATCCATTCACATACGAAACTTGATGGATTACGCCAACAATCAACAATATCACACCATCGAGGTCATAAAGGTCATCTACTCATAGTTTTTCGAAGTCAAACCATTCACAAATTGCTCATCGCCCGCTCAGTCAGTCAACAGTAGTCATCTACTACAAACTACAAGAATGGCCCCACTCTGATCCACTTGCACTGACAAGCCCTCTTTCCCTCGAACACTCAAGAGCTATACCTTTCCATGTTGGCACTGTCATTGGAGATATTGAATCCGCGACTTTGGAACACCAAGCAAGAATGGCATCGTGTCAAATGTTGATTGGGGTAGTGAGACCTTTGCAGTTAGAAGAATTTTGACCCCCGGTACGTCAACACTTAAAGAGACGTTGACTTGTAGCACAGCGTGCCCAGACTATTGATTTTTGTATTGAGGTGAGAGTAGGTAGTTAAGTAGATAGTGCGAGGTCGCGAACGTTGTGGCACTGCTGAGAGAGTAAATAGTCACAAGCTACAAAACCGCATTCGGTCCCAATACTGAATGATCGCCGAGCTTATGTGGCTTGTGAATAGTTCCTCAATAGCGAACCTTGACGACATTGAATGTACCTGACTAATGCCGTCGATCCCTTGATTTCTGCTGCTCTTTTCGGCCTCGGGAAATCACTTGCTTGTTTACTCCCATCCGAGTCTAGGATTAACAATACTGATAGAGCATTGAAAAACCATTGTATGCATATTTGAATCTACGCAGTTGATAACACTGGCTTCTCCCATGCTGTAACTCGTACCGGTATATGCAAGCTCGATAAAATTATGGATATGATGTGAAGAGGACCCTCTCCCCGCCCCACTTTCTGAAAAATTTCTTCTTCCCTTAGACCCTCTTTCCTCAACCCCAAATTCAACTTTATTGATATATTTAAAACTCTGACTCACACGCATCAATAACTACTCATCTACAAGCGTTTGTGGTTTAGTGGTAAAATCCATCGTTGCCATCAATCTTCTTCCTCTCACTTGAGAACTAGTGTTGAAACAACCTCGATGGGCCCCGGGTTCGATTCCCGGCGAACGCATTTTGCTTTATTCTTTTGCTTGTGATCATTTTGATCTTTGAACGGCGGTAAAATAATGAGTCGTTGTTTTGTGGTTGATTTTTGAAGTTGCAATTGGTGTTGGGAGGAAAGGGGAATTGAGAGGTAGCCGAGCCTTGCTCGCTTCTTCAGAAAACTTATGATGTATACTTGGACTATACTTGGACCATACTTGCATCCAAATGCAGTATGCCCAATTAGACAATTTATCTGTTCGAATGTGAGTATTACAAGAAAAAAGAGTTTTGGCACGCCTTACTTTTGGCTCGTTGTAAGCCCCGATTTAAAATGAATACGTAAGAGGCGCAGATTAGATTAGATCTTCTAACTGTTTGGAGTAGTGCTGAATATGAGTTCGAAGGCGGAATAGACAAGTACACGAGCTCTGGTCGGAGATTGTGGAGGTCATGATTCACGATAAGAAAAGAATGTGTTCGTGAGATTTATCTTCTGTCCATCGTTGAATGGGAGTCTCGTTCAGATTGGGGTATTTATTGAGCCTCATGATAAAGGGTTTGAGTCCTCCACTGACTTGCAGTCAATTCTTTTGGGATCCAATGGCGTCTTGCGATTGAAGAACATGTTGAGCATGAGTAAGATTCTAGATCAGCTGTCGCATCATACGGCAGTGCCAAACTCCCAATTCAAATACCCGTGGAGAAGTATTACAACCACACAAGATGTCGATACTGACAGTATGGAAGCTAATAAATAGGATTTGAAGATTTTCTCAAAAGAAACTCGAGGCTTGCTATTTGCAGATGATAGATATCAATTTACTCTAATATCTTCAGTACCTACTTGGAAGCTTCGACCGCATTTAAGACAATTGATCATGCATGATCTGCACCACAAACACCAATTCAAAGCCTCACAATAATAACTCCCCGATTCATTATGATGTGCAACCAGTGTTGGTGCCAAGAAGGGGAATTTACTATTAAAAGCTGAAGACATAAGATTGAAAACCTGGCCCAAATTGAGATGTCGGTACATTCTCTTCCGTGAAAATGCTTTGACCTCTTTTGGGTGTCAATCAGATCATTGCAAACCCGGCGTGCCCGGGTAGACTGTCCCGAGAGATATCACTGATAAGAAGCCAGGCCCGAGTCTACTGCTGACGTGAGAGAAAGCGGGAGGAAATAGAGTTCCTTCCGCATTGCACGGGTGGACATGAGCGGACGCGACGAGAACGCTCGAGGAAACCGGTCGGGTTGGGCTGAGAGAAGATGGAAAGATTGTGACTGTGATATATAGTGTCAATAGATGTGATACGAGATCCGGGGAGTTAAGCGTATCAAGAACAAGGGGTAGTCCCAAGTCCACGGTTGACAATATTTTGGAAAATGAGGAAATGTTAAGAAAAGTGCAGGTAGAAACGCTATGAATTCAAGACACAAATGGAACGGACTCGGCGATCGCGGCTGTACTGCAAATACGAATAGAGATTTGAGGTTGAAGTTCATTTTTGGTGCTTTTCTTGAGTCTAGATCTTTGGAACGGCGCGGAATGATTGAACCTTATGAGGAAGGAAACAAGGCGAACGGATCAACAATTATACAGAAGCAACACATAATACGGCGATCACATCAATCTAGACTGCGATAATGGTGCTTGGAAGTTTGAATCTCAGAAATGCTTTTCTTGATACAATCACGTCGGCGACTACAGTTAGACCTTTTGGTGTCTAATTAGAGTTTAGATGAGAAGACACTGCTGGATTCTTGTCTTACAGTAGTCATGTGTCTACTCGCATATATCTATGTGTGTAATGTACAGACTGCATGCAGTGATGAGACAAGGTCATCGCCATTACAAAGTGGTTAGTTCTGCGGGGTGCAGGAGATCACGAAGTAAGAGGGGCAAACAAGCAATGTGATTTGAGTGAGGAAAAGTCCCGAATCATAATCAAGTAACAAAAGGGGGCTGTGGGGCTGAACCCTTACCGAGTACGTATGTAGACAAGTATTATTTTACCACACAGCTGGATGCCAAGATATTAAATGCAAGGCTGTGTGTGAGACAGAAATGAATATTGCGCAGTGGATATGGTGTAACCCTACGAAAAAGTTACAAATTAGTTACTGACTCGGGATCCTTGTATTGCGTGGCCATTGGTCTTTGGTGGGTTGGAGCGTATTGTTGTCGGAGCTGAACGTTGATGTAGTTTGTAGTTTGGTTTGAAGAAAGTTTCTTTTTATATCTTCTAGTGATTACTGAATTGATTCACCACGGACTGCCGGCCAGTAAACCTACAAGGTGATTTTGTGTGCAAAAATAGCAACAGCAGCAAACAGGACACCAGCCAAGATTACTAGCATGAATATTGGAATAACCTCAAGAATATCGTACAATTCTCATTCTATCCAACCCGGTTGAGCTGATATTATCCATGGGCATAAGAAAAGGACCGTGGCATTGATCGAACTGAGAGAAGATGACAAAGTTCTAATTTCCAAATCTCAAATACCAAATTCAAGAACTATTTTGCCATTTTCAACTCCGTGCAACAACTGTGGAGACAATGATTTACTTACTCTAGAGATGTGGCGAGGCTTTACAGTGTAAAGATCATACTATTGACCAATCGTATTGATCCTTCGGATTTCGTGCCACTCTCCGAATTCCGTATTGTATTGTTGTATCGTCGTCTCTTTTCGATAGAGCGCGATTATTCCCCACGAGGTTGTTCATGTGTTCAATTCTGCCTACATACTCAGCGCCTAGAACCGAAGCGTCTAAGGGCTAGAACAACATCATCAGATTTTCAGGCAGGTGCTTCTCGATGAAATGTCATTTATTGAGAGAATTGCCACTTTCTAATCTCCGAAGAGATTCTATATTGAGATGGCGGCAATCAGGTTTTGTCGCTCCACCTAGCGCGGTAGTCGAGCGCAGGTTATCCTTCGTTAATCTTATTGAAGGTCTCTGCCGTGTAATTGTGAACTTGGGCAGATTGACTATGATCCCCACACCGATCCCTCGTATTACATGCAAAATATTGGTACTGCGTGCGAGTCCGTGGTTCATTTCTGGAGGGGTATTGACAGACGCGTCTTCACCAGATCAACGGCTCATCTCTGAGCTTTTCAAGAAATATGGTAACTATTGGCTCTGTTTCATGTGCTGCAAAGGCATTGTTAGGAAAGAAACTTTCCTATTGATAATAGGACCAGAGAAGTGGAACTCCTCTTTTTGCCATCCCTTTGAGTGTCTGACGTGTCTGTACTCGGTCGTGTCTGTGATCAGAGTTTGGTTTCTGGCACAGTACAGTGCAGGGCGAATTGTAAAATTCAAGGAGTGGAAATACTCCAGTCAAACCCAAATCTCAACAACCACATGGTTCAAGCTTCATGGAATGCCCGAGTTTATTTGATTATTGTATTGTGTGTATAACATAGGCGGTAGATTGTGACACCAATGCCACGGTGGTCCTTTTTGAATCGGGATCAAAATGAAACCCGAAAGTCGGACTCCGCTGTCATAAGGTTCATTTACTAGTAGGGTCCAGGCTCAATGACTTTGGGTTTTGTAGCTGGTTAAGGGATGTAGATGCCAACTTGGGCATTTAGCTGCGTGTATGATAAGGTTGGCCGATAGCTATTCATTTTTGGATGAGGTCAACTCAGCTAAAATTGCTTCCAAGGAAACTCAAAATCTGGCCAGCTGACTTAGTTCAGTGTGTTAATTCGTGTTTAGTTGGTCTGTCCTAGCTCATTCACATTTTGGAGGTACAATTGCTGCCATACCGGCGATACCGTATAGCAAACATCCCCACTCTGAGTCTTCTAGCTGCAATCACCCCTTGCAGCTTTATAAAATGCTCCGAGTTCAAAACTACGCTGTCGGAGACGGCATATGATTTTCGCCAATATTTCGATTTCAATGTGTAAAAAAAGAAATACGAAGCGTACATAATCTACAAACAATGCTGGACCCTCCCATGGAACAATAGAATTTTCTATATGCCCTACGAGGTTTCGATGACGGCTGGACAGAAATGACAAAAAGGGTACCCGTGACGCTAATTTCCTTAGCTTGATGCCGCTACAATAAAGCGGTGGAGCAATGCGCTGATCGACTTCCAAGTTCCATCAGTGCCTGACCTCAACACCTCTGTGAATTCGTAGTTGTGTCTTCAATAGAAGATCCTTTTCAGCAGATCTAGTAGGGCATGCAATGCTACGGAAACATGCAAGCACTTGACCAACTTGCAATATTATGAGCATTTGATCTATGATCAGCATCTAACTACCGACAGGAAAATACTTGGCTACGTCAAAACTGTGCCGCTGCTCAGACTCCCAAACTAACTCGGACTTTCTACCTGAGCAGGATGTTCTTCGTCGGGCACATTCCTCACGCACGTCGGTGATAGCGATGCGAAAGTGCGAATTGTCATCATCTTCTCAGAAACGAGATTATGGTTGATTCCCTCGCTGGAACCCTCATTTGGTTGTGTCTCTGGGTTTAGAAGCCCGACCCTTTTACGGGGACTAAACTCTAAAGACCCAGCAACATGGTAATGGTCCGACATATCCTCCACACCCCCCTAGCAATTTGGCAACTCACTTCGCAAGTCATTCATCACGCCAGTTATGATAGCGCTTCATACCCTTGCGGCACTTTCTTGAAAACAGCAATTTTCTAACTTGAATGCCGTCAAACTACTGAGCTGGAACTTCTGAGTATCATAACTCTAAAGGGCTTATCTGGTTGCTTTTTGAGATAGTAGTCGACACAATTTTCGCAACAATATCCAGAACAAATCTTAGGCTATATTTGTCTTTTAGAAGATTCTTGACTCCTGCCTTGAGATTTTTGCTCATCACAATGCTTTTACTTCGGTTGGATTACCCCGAAGGCGCTTGAAGATTAGATTAGTTGTTTGCTAAAATATCCACTTCGACTGGCCAAGCAAGCGACTTTGAGTTCTACTGACCCCGTCTTTCAACGTTCACTTGCCATTTTTCAACACTGTTTTATAATTTTTGTAACAGGTGCTCGGCGCTTGCAGAATCTGTCACCGAAAATCTCTGAAATGGGCCCTGAAGCTCTTGATGCCAAATGAGATATCCACTTACTATTCTGAGACATAGCCAAAGAGGATTCTCAAAAGCACTTTTAGCATTGTTCGGTTAGCACCGCAAATCCATGCTGCTGTTAGTTAATTAATAGTTAAGGATTCCACGTGTTGTGAAAAGCGCTAGAATGGTCTACTAGAAGGGTTGACCAGTAAGTTGACCTTGTTCTTTCATTCAGTTGACTCTTCTACCCCCTGAAATCTGTTTGTCGTCCCGGCATTCGCTCGTCCCCTGCAAACCTACACTGTACTAATTGCTCTCAAACCTTGTTCTACACTTTTGAAATTCTTGAAAAATTGAAAAGCCACTTGTATTACCTTGTCAATTTTGATTAATTAACCGTCATTTTAAAAATAAAAAAATGAGGCTTTTCCAGAATTATACTCGATCGAGTTAAGGTCTGAATGGGAAGAAAAAGCTAAAAACTCATTATAACATGAAAGATGTACCTAGGTATCCTACAATATCGAATCTACCCCGGAGGACCACACCGTGAATCTTTTGATCCTAAATGGACCGAATCAACCGGGTGGAACCTTAGATCGAGGGGTGCATGTTCTGGTGAGCTTTTTGTACATATGTAGTCGTTCATCGTTCTCGATCTTGACCTCGAAACTTTTCTTGAAAGAAGAAAAAAAAAGGAACATCAGACTTTCTTCTACTTCAACCCAACTACTTCCCCTCCTCTACCCAATCTCCACAACCATTACTACATAACAAACAAGACCGACTTCTACTTTTACACTTTATCCCTTCAATAAAAGAGAACCTCACACACCCTGAACTTTTCCGTCATTCGTTTTCTCTCTTACTTCGGCTCACAATATAAGATAAGAGAAAATACATATCCTGGTCCGAGGCTGAGATAAATCTTTCATCTATCCTCTCGCCTCCTTATAGCATTTTCACTCTCTAAACGTTGGAAATGTGCGATTATACTCAGGTTGAGTTCCGATGTGGTTAGTGGTCCTTTTTTCTTTCATTGTTGGAAATCTATTTGTGATCTATTTACGTATTTACTTACGTATTGACGAATTAGACTAACGAAGTTTCTATTTGATTTATAGGTCACGTTCGGTATACAGTGCGGGCATGGTGTGTCAATTATGAGACGACACATCGCCGGTGCCCACCCAATGTTGTGGCCGTCGAGTTTAGGTACTTGCATTTCAGCTCTTTCAACATATACCGTGTACCAATTTTCCCCGAATCTAATGTACTAATTGTGGATTTTTGTAGGTTAGGTGAATCGGAAATGTGCGGTTAGTAGAACCCCTCCTTCACTTCCGTCGAGCC
This sequence comes from Botryotinia calthae, assembly GCA_004379285.1. Taxonomy (NCBI): domain Eukaryota; kingdom Fungi; phylum Ascomycota; class Leotiomycetes; order Helotiales; family Sclerotiniaceae; genus Botryotinia; species Botryotinia calthae. The sequence goes on along the minus strand of PHWZ01000113.1, from coordinate 23,241 downwards.
TAGACCGTTCGGACCGAACACGCAATAGTATGATATATCCGACACTTGCTAACAAGTCATTAGGAGACTGTAAACACGTGGGAGAGATGCCAGAATGGTATTCTCGAATCACCAAAAAGACGGCTCGCCTTCACCTATGATGAATAATTGACTCGCTCATACTCGGGACTTGTGCTTATCCATCTGTTATGTATGACGACGAAACCCGGGAACGACATAAGGAACAAACGAAAGAACTAAAAGAAATAAAAGAATAAGAACGACATCGGATCGATTGGAACCAGGACGAAGGAGGCGAAGACTTTTCTGGATCATCACTGGCCTGGCATACTTCTTACTTTACCACATGTTTGTATAGTATGCTGGACATAAACGTTTCCAACAAGGATTTTTGGGCAATGCAAAGAATAACACTGGAATGGAGCAAGGGAAATGGATGGCTTATGTTATGGGAATGGATATGGGTACGGGTATGGGTATGGAGTAGGACATCTTTTTTATACAGTACATGTCCAGCAACGGACGGAGGATTGGGAAATTATTAAGAAGGACAGATCAGGCAAGGAATGTGATGGGATGGGATGGGATGGGAAGGCGTTCTCTCTATGAATAGTGTGGTGCACTTCGGGAAGGATGTCATTTTTTCACTGGAAATTTACTCGCAGGATAAGGGACTTTCATTTTTTCTACGAGTATCAAGATTCATATGAATGATAATGGATCATTGAGAATGAGATGTATGTATTCCACATACAACATTTTTTACAAATTAAACACAAGCGCACCCGCAAACCAAAGATGCATTCCTCTCTTCTTCTTTTTCTCTTTATACCACTTCCAGGATTCGGGAATGTTCCAGGCCGAAATTTTTCTAGAAACTACAGCAATCCGTATTTCACGGCCCCAAAACACAAGAAAGAAAGGCAAACGAACCAAAAAGATTACATCCGTTAGGCATCCAAGATTTTCCAATATCTTGGGGGAAGACAATCTCATTCACTGGTCATGGTAACACATCTTACATCTTACATCTTACGTCCAGCTTCTAGCTTCTAGCTGCCTCCTCCCATCTCCAAAGACCGGGTCAAGAAAGTCATGATAGAACTCAACTTACCGCAAGAGCCGGCCGTAAACCTCCCATCTCTCCTTTTCCCCAGACCTGGAAATTCACTACCGGTCCGCGTTCAAGACAGGAGAAACCCTCAACATCATGGCTCGAAAAGTATTGGATGATGGGGAAGTACAAGTTATGCAGCCAGGGGCCTTATACATATACTTTTTCTTTATTTTAAAATTTTCACATGAACGCTTGGACGAGTGGAGCGGCTTGGGAGGACGGGAGATTTGATGCAGAAGATGTTATCGACAGGTAGGTAGGTACCTGTGCATAGCCGTCGCGTCCGCTTTGATCTGTTTCGTTTCGTCTCAGGGAGTCATGTTATTTTATGCACGGGTCATGACTGCGGTAATGCGAGGTAAAATTCATTGCGTGTGGATAGGATGGAGGGGTAAATCGAATATCTAAAATTTCGATGTTCTATTTCTACTACCATTTTTCGGAATGTCTCTAATTCGACTCGGGATATTCTTGTCATATCAACTTTTTATGAGAAAGGTGGTGTGGTGACCGACTGGCTAAGGAAGTGGGAGATCTAGGTGTGTTTCGGAAGGCACTTTGCATACTTAGATATGTGGACCTGTGTATCCTTTGGTTGCTGAGTCGATGCACTGTGCATCTTTATGCACGAAGAAAGATGAAATGTAACTACAGGAGAAAGACATCGGATCGATTATATTCTATAAATATCATTTGTCTACACGATTATTCATTATCATTTCTGGGCGATAATAGAAGGATTGTACAATGTGTAGCTTCTGTAGCGCGCCAAGGGTCTGGAGAGAAGATTCTGAAAAATTTGAGAAGTTTTGAGGAGGGGTCGAAAATGGGAATTGATTATTGGCATGTACAGACAGAGTTTGTATGTATGTATGTATATATATGTATGTATGTGCTGGCTACCGGCGTAGTACGCAGATCCAAAGGGTGTTTGTTGCGTTGATCATTATGATTTGGGGATTCCCAGTATCCGGGTTAAAGGACGGTGTGGGGGATTTCAGTGTCGGATTAGAATTTGTAAGGAAGATACATAGATATTTGAAAGGGAAGAGAAAAAGAAAAAGGGAAGGAAAGGAACGATGAAAAAAAGCGAGAAGTGATGAGAATAAGGAGGCGAGGCAAGAAGAGTATCGTCGACGGTGAAGAGCATAGGGATTATTTTACGACATGATTAGGCACCTAGGTAAGGGATTTGTGCCGAGATCCAATCGTGACAGGTGAACAATTACCGAGTCCGGGTACACATTTATACGGAGAGATATATATGGAGGGGATTCTGGCACACGAAGGAAAAGGAACAGGTAACGAAGAGAGATGAGATTGTTATGCCCTATGCAATGATATGTGAAAGACGCGGTCCAATACCATGGTTAATCTAGATGTGATGCGTTGTTGTGTGCGGGGTCCAGGATCGTGGAGTGTGGGAGGTTTGTAGACGTGTGAGGTTAAGCAATGTGACAGATGATTGATAGTCGTGGTGTTTGCGTAAAACATGTGGTGGAATTCTTTTCGCATGTAGTGTTACAACACGTCTTTTACTTGACCTCTTTCTCGTTCTTGGCTCAGGTCAGGTAGAGAGGGAGGAAGGGAGGTTGGTTTTTTTGTTGAGTATGCGGTGAAGGGTTTGAATGATGTGATTGATATGATAATGATATGATGTGAGCTTGACGTATTCAATAGAATAGAAATCAAGAAATGAATAGCTCTTCGCTTCGCTGCCATCAACAATTGTTAAAGTGATGTTGGTTTCATTTGCATATACCGGTGAGAATGTATTTCCGAATGATACTTCGTGTGCCCCCCTCCTTTTTGGTTGCAATTTTCTGCGCAATACAGTCATCTTACTATCATTTGTTATCATCAGCGTCATCTAGCTGGTTTACTGTATCTTTCTAGTAAAATAATCGCAAATATGTCCTAATCTTGAATACGAACATGTTTTCTTTTTAGCCACTTCGGTACATTCTTCGTAATCAACAACCCATCTTGCTCCTTGTACTTTTCCATTGCTTTAATCATGTTAAAATAAATTCTATCTAGGTAGTAGTCTTCCTTGCTTCTTATAACGTTTATCATAGCTCGATGAGCACGATTACATAGCTTTCAGACGCTATTGTTTACAAGCGAGCAAGAAGCTACTCAGCATATCAGAAGATGTGTTGCACCGCAGAGACTCCAGTCTTTTCATTCTGTAACCTCACCATACATAGTAACCAGGTCTTTGGGCTCTCTATAAAAGAGCGGGGTGTGTTTTAATCTTGGTACCGAGACGATTCCGATTTTCAATTATTTGATCTATCACATTTTTCTGCTGTCTGTTTTGTTTTTATTCCCATCTGCTTGGGACGATCAGCCCTTGGCCACGCGAAATGGATAACTAATTTTCCATATGTGATGTACTAGTGACTAACTGTAAGCAACATTGACATGTATCTGACCGGGTACCCGCGTGGGAAATAGGAATTCTAGAATTTACATCGCCTAGGTCTAGACAGGGTAGTTTATCCTGCCAATCTTCTAAACGGTCGTAGAAGACGTGGGGTTTGGTGGGGGTGGACTGCGGGATGCAGCTGTCATTCGATCATTGTCAGAAAAAGGATAAGAATCCATGAAGTAGTGATTTCGTGTGAAAACTAGGAGACATCGTGTGGTGAACAAATACCCGATTAGGCAAGTCACTATCAATCACATCATGTCATAATATCTTCAATGATTTCGATATACTTTCATACATACTAGGGGTGTTGATGTGGACGGATATCGGTATTTACTTCTATTAGAATACGATGTGGATAGATGTGGCTAGGAACCTAGTAAGCAAATAGATTCGTAACGGCGTCGGAGGTAAGTATTTTTTCCAGATAGCATTAGGTTACATATGTCCAATACCCCCAAACATATAATACCGGCTCTTACCGGGGCCACTCATGAAGAAGCGTCTCGCTCACGTGCGGAGCATATTTTATTACAATGTTCCTTTTTTCCTATTACAGCCGTTTCCGTTCCGTCCGAGACGAGACAAGACATGGAAAGCTAGCAAACGGCTGCAACTGCAATGGCATATACCGTAAAAGAGCCGGTGAACGGGATGCGACTCATGCGAGCAGTCGAAACAGTAAAAGACAAGGATTACATAGGGTTTGAATGAATGGTTGGTGGCTTGCGGGAAATACTCCTGTTTGTGGCACCTTACGGGGATTGCGGATTCGGATGTATGGATCTGTAGATGAGCGAGATTGGAGAGAATTTGAGAGGTGATAGATATTGACGTACACAAGACATGTTGTGCCAGGCCAAGATTTCCATGGTGTTTCGATTGCTTAAATCTTTGGGGGCTAGAAAGATTGGATGGAGACGCAGATACCTGAGATTCTGAGTAGACGGGATGAGAAGAGGAGAAGTGTGATCTCGGCGGATGGCAAGGGGTGTTTTGGCGTTTGGTCAAGATTTCACTAGTAATTCTTCAGCCGGTGTTGCATCTGTAGAGTCTTGATTTTCACTTAGATATCAACTAATGAAAAGTCTTAGGTTATAGTGAGAAAGAAATAAGCGGCAAACTAATGGTACCACATTGGATATATTATGATCACAGCATACACTGGTTTTGAGTACGGCATGGAGATCTTCCCCATAGACCTCGGAGATCCTTCTACCGAATCAGTCCAGTATAACCATACCCCTTTCCCTTGATTGATATTGCAACGACAGACTCGAGAACAAAACACTAGGAAGAACGGATGTTTATAGCCGATCCCGTCCCTCCACCACATATGTACGCACTGTCACTATCTCTACCTGCCCGTCGAACCCGTCTTAACGGTTTTTCTACCGATACCTAGTTCATCAACTGACAGAAGAACATAACAATTTCCAATATATAGCTGCAGTGAGGGTGCTATAATATGTTTACCGGATTCTGACTTATTGCAGTATACATACATATGGTCGTCCAGCATGAAAGATGGTCAATTTTTACAAATCTATTCCCACTAACCTGGCCATATTTGATCATATGGTCCCTGCATATCGTATGTAGCTGTAGGTTCGTGTCTACTACGTATACGACGCCCAAGAAAAGCACTGAGAAAATTGTTGTTAATTATTGTGAATTGATAGCGGGATTAACAAGTTTCCACAGTATTTTAGCTTTCTGCAATGTTTCATTATTTCAGCTTTCAATAAATTGACCTAAACACACTTGAGTGTTGCATTTCCAACAGGGGAGCTCGTTAGACAGTTTCTTCTCCGCTCACTCCGAAGCCAGCCATGTCATGTAAAGTTGTGCAAATGATACACTAGATTCCTTCACCGATTACTCATTACTCATCATCATCATCGTCATCGTCGTCATTTAACATGAAGTTCTTACTTGGAGCGACTTCATCCATTTACTACTAGCTAGCGAGGCCAACTCATCCATAGATATACGATAGAAGGTGTATCATTTGTGTAACCCCCACCTGCCTTATTCATCCTTTAGACCACCGAAGATGATCTTCTCGATAGTCTTACTTCCATATCATCAATCAATTAATAACAAATACAAAGCCGTGTATCTCAAAAGAAGTCACAAGCTCACCATTTTCCTTATTCATTGCTGAATGATAAGTAAAGCTGCCCAAATTCTCACCCCATCTCTAGTCCCATCCGACCTCTCATCTTAGCCATACCTGTTTGTTTACAGGTAAATGAATAATCTAATCTCACTCGTCCTCACTCACATATTTTTTCACCAATAAAACAAGGGCATACCCCTCACCCACATATCCCTTCTACTATTACCCCGAATATGCAGCGCTCATCATCTATTCCTTTCTCAGCTGCGCATACATTCGCTACCAAACTTAGACCATCTGTTCAACGTCTTCCATGTTCCCATTTCCAGGTACCCACGGTATCCAATTCCCTTTTGCAATCATCGCTGCGTCAGATTGTTATGGTGCAGATTCCTTAGTAATTCATAACCTACCATATAAATCGTATTTTCATGAAAGCAAAGCTTGCGTAGCTAAGGGTATTCGTGAATATGTGAGTATACATGCTGGTGAGGCTTGATGTTGTTATCACTAGCGATATACATACAGTAGGTAATAGTAATCCATACCCCTTCATCTTCGTTTACCGTAATCAACACAATTGTAAAGTACATTGCTCGGTACAGTGCCGTATATCCTGGATAAGCACCCCTAATCTAATCGCTCTAACCTAACTCAATCATCTATTCTCCCTCTCTCCGACTTCCAATTCATCCACTACCCAAACAAATACCCAATACAACACCGTTATGATATTTGAAATCATATCCGTGCCGCATCATACCATCCACTCATACCTCTCCACCACACCCACCACTTCTCATCTGACAAGCATAGATATACAGGATATCATGTGCCAGCATCCAATTCAACCCCAGCTTCCCATCCGTCCATCCATCCATCCGATTCCCATACCCATCTTGGGAAATGTGAGAAGACCCCTTGCCTCACCCTAAACCCTACCAATGTCATGTCCGACCGTTGTGGTATGATGTGATGTGACGTCCTGCACATCACTCACATAGACGGGCCTACCTTACCCAAATTAGAACTTCTCGAAGATCAAAAGATTAGATTAATTTTTTCTCCCCCAAAAATGTATTCGATACTGCAAAATCTCCTTTGGGAAATCTCTCCAATATTTTCAGAACAGTGAGAATTGTTGTTTAGGAAAAAGATATGGCACCCACCCGAGCCATTGCTCCACCCTTTGATGATACACAATATAGTACGTACACTCCATACATTAAGGTTATCACACTACGAAATAGAAGTGCACGAGGATAGATACGCATCGCAAACTCAGGTCTCCAACATCGCCTGCCAACCATCTCGAAGGATTCCACTCCCCAAAGCTTCCAGAACCGCATTCCTTCCCCATTAGCCCCCCATCTCGACATCCCGCGCTTCTTCTTCAAAAGATTTTATATTCCGAATCAATTCAATGAGATTCACTTAGTACGTAGGATTTTAGATATTTGTTTCCATTCATCTCTCTCTCATAGGATGGGCTAGGTAGGTAGGCTCTCCACCATTAGCGAACTTATAGCCACTTGACGGGAAAGGAATTCGCAATACACTACTTACTAAATAAACTGTACTAAAGTCTAATTTATATACAGTCCTCGAAATTTGATCCCCCATAAACCTCACTTCCACTTTGACAACCCCCTCCCAAAAAGAAATCAAACAAAAAAACAAACAAACAAACAATCTCTCCTCTCCCTCGACAAGTATCGAAAAGAAATAAAAAACGCAAACCTTCCCTACCATGCGATGCCATGCCATGCCATGCTCTGCTCTGCTCCAATACAATACAAAACTCCATCTATAAATCCCCCATGATCGCGTGCCCATTTATGCACCATCCAATCTCAACACTCCTCACTCCCTACTCCCTACCCCTATCCACACTCAACCTCACAACTTCACCACCACCCCCCTCCGGCACGGAGAAATCTTCAACTCCCAGCGTTACATAATGATACATGATACATAGTACCTACATACGTCAAAAATCTTTCGATCCTTCCCGCCTGCCTGCCTTCCCGTTATCTTTTGGTACAAAAGAAAAATTCTCCGATGCAGAGGACCTGGACCTTTTCTTCTCAATACCTATTGTAACCTCATCTCTTCCATAAATATACGTACATACAAGATAGAAATACATTCTCCCATGCCATTATATTTCACATCATGTCATGCCATCCCCATCTCAACCATCCCACGCCCTACTCCCCCTTAAAAAAAACAAAAAACAAATCTTCAACAAAATAACAAAAACCTCAATCCCCATCCCCATCCAAATCAAGTATCCTACATATACCATACATCCCACTACCTTCTCCAATCGCCCATCCACACCCACACAAACACACACATCAAGTAAACAATGCATCACCAAAGCAGACCCTTGTAACACAAAACGCATCATCCATACCTCTACATAAACCGGACATCGTTATCCATATGCCGTGTAATTCATTTCCATTGCACAACAGCCAACCCCCTACCTCCCCATCACCATCAATTCCAGGGGTCCTTTCTACTCTCCCTTCTCCGCATCCCAAAGATCAACATAAACATAAACGGCATAATGGACTGATTTCGAACACGTAACAATAAGAGTAGATTTTCATTTCCATGGTATCATTGAAGAAAGAGAAATAAAAGACCCCTACGCAGCTACGCAGTTACGCATCAAGCAAGCGGGCATCCACCCCTAACCTATACTTCGTAAACATGTGTTTATATCTACGCACATGACATCCTTTCCCCTCAAACAAATGTGCTGCGCTCGTACAATAAAGTACAATATAGTACAATCAACGCCAGCCACGATCATATACGCATATCGAACACGGCAGGTGAGCATAATCATCGTTTCATTTCGCCTCACATTCATTCGCATTCGCCTCGCCCTCGTGTACGACGACGAATAAAACCCTTTATATGCACCAAGACAGAAGATGCCACCTCGAACCACAAGGGAGAAAAATACCAAGCACGACCACAACACCGTTTGATCAGTGCCAAATAAACCTTTCCTTTCCTATCCTTTCCTTTCCGTTTTGCCATCTGCCCGATGCTCTCAATGTTTATTCTATCCTTTGTTCATTAAATATTTGATTTCCATATGCTTAGTGTTTGGATATGTTTTGTCGTGCCTATGAACGAATTGTCATTAGTACCTTAAAACATTATGAAAGTGCATGTACAAGAATCTTACCTTCATAAGCTCAATTTTTGCCTTCAAAGCACTTGTGACCTCGGCAGCCCTCTTCCAGCTTTCTACACCCGTTCCATTGCCACTAGGAATACTACCAGTTCTAGACATGCGATCACTTGTGTAAGATGGTGGTGCTGGGCTAGCCCTGCCACTACCACTAGCAGCACTTGATCTTCCATTACTTGCAGGCTCCAAATCAGGACTTAACATATTTCGACCGTAAGGACCAGCCCCGTTTGAATTATCTTCTCCAATTGAAGATGTGATAGACATACGAGGGCGACTTCTGTAATCTTGGCGTCCACTATCTGAAGGAGCGCCATACATAGATTCGCGGTGACTCCCAACTTCATCATGTGCTCCATCACGTCCGGGGCTTGATAATCCTCTCGACGGGCTGTGATTACTGGCTCTCTCAGCGGCTGATAAAGCATGCTTCAATCTGTTTTGCTCTCTCCTTAATTGCGCACACATTGCTTCCGCCGTTTCGGCATCTGCTCTCGAACGAACAAGTTGAGTTTCCTTTGCTTTGATTGATAAAACGTCTCGTGTGTGATCCTCTATTAACTGTGCATTTTGATTCTTCAATTCTTGAATTTCCGAAAATAGTCTAGAGCGTTCTTGGCGCATTTCGTCAGCCTGGCGTAATAATCGATCTTTATCCAATCGCAGTTCTTCCAGCTCAGCTTTCTCCAAAGCAGTTAGACCGGCATCCGGTGGAGGTGACATTGAGGACATGGGAGGAGCTGCATTAGCGGATGGTGCTTTTGCCAATGATCGACCAGCTGGTCCACGACCTAGACCTACACGAGGTGGAGGTGGAGCTTCTTCTTCAATGGGAACTGGTGATGGGGCGTTACGTTTGGGTGAAGTAAGTGCTGGTGGTACTACTTTTTTCCCTGGTGGTTTCAGTCCCAGACCACCTGGCTTCTTTAATCCAGCGGCACTTCTTGCTGTAGGCTGAGGCTCCAACGGAGCTTGTTGGGCATATTGACTTGGTGGTGGAGGTGGTTTCTTTGCGACTGCCTTCTTCACCATTTTCTTAGGGCCTGCTGCTGGGGCAGCTTTAGGGGCTACAGGGGCGGGTGGAGGCTTAGGCTTATCCTTTGCCTTGACTTCTGCAGTGTCGAAGAATTCCTTGATTTTAGTTTTCCGAATATCATCCAGTCCTTCGAGGTGTGGTCCCATTGCACGCTCGCCCATGATCTTCATTATAGTACCCAATACTTCAGCTCCACTGGATCTCAGTACTTCGCTTGATTCCGCGAGCAACTTCTTTGCAGCTTCTGAAATCTGAGTCACTTCGGCTTTGGAGGGAGCTTCTCGAGTTGTCCTGAGCGATCTAATCAAGAACTTGACGGTTCCCTCCTTAACTTGAGGATTTTTGTGTTTCAAGAACTCAAGGGTTTCCTCTAAACATTCAGTCAAACTTGTTGCTGCAAATACCTGATCCAGTGCTGCACCTAGAGCATCTGAAACAGATGCCTTCTTCTCTTTTAATCTCTCCATAATGGGGCTTTGAATGACGGATCTATATTTGGCGAACCCCTTCCGTAAACCTTGAGCTAAAACTTCAACACACTGTGCAGCTTGAGTGACAACTGCAATATTAGCGTCCTTCATACATTTTGCCAGACCGTGAACTATCAAGCCGAAATCGGCATCTTTAATTCTAGGAACATTGACACAGGTGTATAGAGCCTCCAGCGCTTCCTTTCGCTCTTTCCATTTTGACGAAGCTAATTGTTCGTGGAAATTTGCAGGGACCTTGGATAATACATCTTGTGGTTCAGCTAAGTCAAATGCATCAATTTCAACACCTTCAGCCTCTAATTCATCCTCCTCCTCTGCACCACCTTCGCCTGGGGGAGGTGCCCTAGACATTGCTGCTTGTTGTGACCTGAGAAATCGTTCTTGTTTCGGCGCTGGCTCCCCCTTGATCTTTTCGAATTGGGCTTCCATATCGGTCTGTTGTGTAGGTTTAAGGTCCCCCCAGAACATTGGTTTCATGGCCTCTCGTAACCATCTATAAAATTCAATAGCCAATTTCGTAGCTTCTGCACGTACATTCTTATCTGCATGACCGAATGGTTTTGGAAGAACTTTAAGAACAGGCTTAGGATCCACCGTCTTGCATCCATATTCATGATATATGGCAGTTATTGCAGTTACCGTCGCTGCGACGATCTTTGGTTGTTTGTGCGACAATGCGGGAAGAAGCTCTTCGATGACAGGGGCGGCTACATCCAATTCGACATATAGCAATAGGGCTTCGAGCGCAGATGTTTTGGTAGCAGCTCTTGTTGAACTTAATCCCTTCTCGACCAAGGAAGTTAACGTATGACTTCGGGTCCTTGTACAATGTTCACGCCCACCAAACTTCAAGAAAGCGCATAGTGCCGCGATACCATCTTGTTGTGCCGCAACGTTCGAATCTGCCACCGCTCCCTTCCATAATCCAGGGTCGTTAAGGAATGGTTTAAATACTGGGTCATGTTCATCTGGAGTGATTTCGAATTGTTTTGCTGCATCTTCATATGCTGCCTTTCTTACTTTCCATATCTAACACCGAGCATGAATATTAGTCTATGTTTTAGTCTATGCATGCCTCCAGTCGAAAGCGATTGATAGCGCAAGGAGAAAAATAGCTGTAAGAGAATTTCAGCCGGGCAACCATACCTTATGTTGAAATCTATCTGGGAGGGGGAGAGAACTGAAATCTTCTTCTTGCTCTGCCATCTTGGCTCCTTTCACTTTTTTAGGGCTCTGTGGGAGCTTTCCGGTAGCTATCCGTTTGGTTAGCTTTAGCTTTGATAAAGACATGGGTAGTGGAGGGGGATGCTTCTCCAATCCCATATAGAGAATGGAGAAGTGGATTGAAGGTGTCGCAGATTAGAAAATGCCATCATTACTGCATGTAGGAAAGAGCAACGGAAGCTGCCTACCAATTTGATGTTGTATGCAAATTTGAGAAAGAGTTTATGGTCGTGGGGCAAATTTTGGTGAGAGGAAAGCACCGGTCGGTATCTAGAAAGATAGGACGGATTGTTGTGATTCAAATTGGTATGACTGACTGACTTCTGATATTGGTAGAATTATCTTTGGGAACCGTGTGTGTCAAGAATAGGAAACAACAAATTCTATTCCTGATAAGTTACTGCGATTGCAATTTCAAAACATAGAGTACGGGCGCAGAAGAATTGAATTGAGCCGAATTGAACTGGACTGTATTGCATTGATGCGTTGTGTTGTTGACTTTACCGCAAAATTGAAGAGAGGGTACTCCCGTCACCGTCACCGTAACGACCGATATCGATAAACCCCTGCCCAATTGGCGCGTGCACTCTCGTTCATAATAAAGATAGAGTTGGGTGCCAAAATGCATCAGGGGATGAAACTTTTTGGCCCAAGAAGAGGAATAAACGCGTGCACAAGTCGTCTGTACGGAGTGAATGTCAACAACAGAAGAAAGAAACATCAAATCCAAATGTTTCCAAAATGCCTCCTGGGTTCCTGCCCACCCACCTGCCCAGCCCAGCACACCTAGATAGATACGCGTCGTATAATAAAACGTCATGAACCTTCCATGGATTTTCAAATTCATGGCATAATAATCGATTCGTGCATAATGTTGTTTCATATCACACATAAGAATCCTCCGCAGTTGACCAAAGTATTCATTTGGCTCCAGTAGAACACAAAGAACGTACTTCTGCCCTACCGCCTATCGTCAAAACAAAAGTTGTGGACACCCCGCGCTTCTGAGCATAAAGAAAGTAGGTATAGCCAGCCAGCCAGCCAGCCAGCTATCTAGCCGTCCATACCTAACCTTGACTCTTTACCGGTACGTGTGAAGGAACGTGTGCAAAGCGTGTGTGCATACTTGCGCTTCGAAAAAGTCAAAAGGCATAAAATCACAACAGATTACCCATCCACAAGGAAAAAAGAGAAAAAAAAAGAGAGATCATTATCAGATATCGGAGACAAGAAACGAACCGTTTAACATTTCGCTTGCCAGGCGCATCAGCCTTGGAAGAAATCAATATCAAAGTCCCGTTCAACTTCATGTATCGCATACAATAGTCGTCATGAGCCAATATCTGACGTCGCGGCAGGCCGAGGAGCTGTGAGTTGAACATGTCTTCTTCATCACATCCTCATGATGGCTAATATTACTCTTGCAGGCACAAGTCTATGATAGCATACCTTACCTCGACGAATCTTTTACATAGTGCCGCGACGTTACGAGAGGAGCTTGACATCGGTGAAAGCTTCGATTCTGCCACGAGTAAGAAATATGAAGGTCTACTGGAGAAGAAATGGACAAGTGTGGTGCGGTTACAAAAGAAGGTAGGAATCATCAACATCAAACTCAACAAGTGCTATACTGATCATTGGGAAATAGATAATGGACCTCGAAGCGAGAAACGCGGCTTTACAAAGTGAAATCGATAATGCAACACCTACATCTCTATCAAATCGAAATACCGATCCTACAGCTTGGTTACCAAAATCACCAGCGAGGCATAATCTTCAGTCGCACAGGGAAGCAATTACTTGTGTTGCGTTCCATCCAGTATTTTCATCGTTGGCATCGGGTTCGGAGGACTGCACAATCAAAATTTGGGATTGGGAGCTTGGAGAATTAGAACTCACTGTCAAAGGACACACAAGAGCCGTACTGGATGTTGATTTCGGTGGCCCGAGAGGAGGAACATTACTGGCATCGTGTTCTAGTGATCTTACTATCAAATTATGGGACCCAAGCGATCAGTATAAAAACATTCGCACATTACCGGGACACGACCATTCTGTTTCAGCGGTACGATTCATACCTAGTGGCGCAGCTGGGTCACCTTCATCAGGAAACCTTTTGGTATCAGTAAGTCGAGACAAAACTTTACGCATATGGGATGTTTCCACGGGATATTGTGTGAAAACTATCCGAGGACATGCGGATTGGGTTCGTGATGTAGCACCTTCTTTCGACGGTCGATGGCTTCTATCTGCTGGGGTGGATCAAACCGTAAGAATTTGGGATGCATCATCAGGAGAATCAAAGGCGACTTTATTAGGTCATGAAAATACAATCGAATGTTGTGTATTCGCCCCACCAGCAAGTTACCCTCATCTGGCTGCCATGGCAGGATTAAAGAAACCACCTGCAGCGAGCAGTTCCGCTGAATATGTCGCTACCGGAGCTCGAGACAAGAGTATTCGAATATGGGATGCTAGGGGTACATTGATCAAGACACTCATTGGCCATGATAATTGGATTAGAGCTCTTGTCTTTCATCCTGGTGGAAAATATTTGTTGAGTGTGGCAGATGATAGAACATTAAGGTGTTGGGATCTTGCGCAAGAAGGAAAGTGTGTGAAGACGATAAGTGATTCGCATGGTCATTTCGTTAGTTGTATGAGATGGGCTCCAAGTGTTATTAAGGATGTTCCTATTCTCAATGGAGAAAATGGAGTGGCACTTCCGACCAAGAATGGGAATGGGACAGCGAAGAAAGAGGATGCAAAGGTAAGCATCAGATGTGTTATTGCGACAGGATGTGTAGACCAGGTTGTCCGAGTGTTTGCATCATGACCACATGTAAAGCATGTGCTATCAATAGGAAAATCACCAAGAGAGAACTTTGTTATCAGAGCAACAGGAGTTCGTGGAGTTCGCTCATACCAGAAGAATAAATTCCTTGCTCCGGCTTGGCTATTGGAGAAATATGTCACGAACTTTATGCTTAGAATGTGTATAGGGGGAGTCGCATTGACTAGCTTCTCTCAATTACAATTCAATTTAATATGAAGAATAATCGACTTCAGAACAGAGAATCTACACTCTCAATACAATCAATGGTTTTCCAAAAATATGAGATCAAAATTAAGAAGTAGAATCCTAAGCTCGGGGTAACAATTCACAGGTAAACAAATACCTAGCTGGACATGACAATCATGAAGGGGGGTAATATATCATACATAGATGGTGAATGATTATGCGAGGTAAGCACATGACATGGCATGAATGGTCAATTTTGTGTCAGTAAATTCGAAGCACTCTCCCTTCCCGCACAGGTATGCACTGCACAAAAGTACATGATCCAAACTTCTATTCCAACTCCGGTGCAACCTGCTTCTTCTTGGATTTCATCGTATTGCCTACACACTTCTTGAATTGCTTCTCATAGGTTCTCACCAACCGGCGCTTTACAATCAACCCTCAACCAGGACTCTACTGCAAGTTAAGCCGTGAATCCGTCGACCCGGTGCTTGAGAGTAATGTCCACCTCCAGGCTCATATCTTGAGAGTGGTATGGTTTCTGTGTTGAAATGAGATTGTATCGATCGCAACATCGATGTAGCGCAAATGAAGCTTGAGGAGACCTGTTTCAAGGTAGAGGTAGAGGATACTTCCGGTCCTATTTTTGAGGAGGAGCGCTTCAAAATTATTCAGCAAGATTATTATTATCTTGGAAGTAACGAGTAGCAATTGACAGTAAGGCTAGGCATCAGAATTTCTATCATCAAACATCATTGGGTGTAATAAACAACTGAAGTCAGATCGTAGCGCCAGGAAGGATGTAAAGAATGGAGATATAGTACAAACAAGGTACGTGCAGGGAAATTTTTATGTCGTGCTTCAGTGCAAAGCACTTCCTCTCGTCTATAATTTATGGGGCATGAAGTATTCTTCACGTACTGCGGCATAGTCATCATTATGGCAATCGACGTGCATTTCAGCGCCAATACACAATCTAGATGGGGGTTTGAAGGGGAATCATACCGAATACTGCCGTCTGGAGACATTTTCCACTTTAGTGCGTTTAGACTTGGCATATAGTATGCATTCAAACAGTCTGTGGTATCAGGAAATCTGCATTCGGGGGCTTCCTTAGTGGGATGGATTCGTAAGACTTTGTTCTTTCAAACTATGGTAGAATGGGGGGGTTTTTTCCCTCGTTCCTACTTTATCTTATAGGATGTCCCTCGTAATTACGTTTTGAGATTTGTTTGCTCTTTGATGTTGTCCTTTTCTGATCGTTCATAATCGCTGTGTTGGCATGGTTCTATTTCATCACATTCCGATCATTTTCCTTCCTTCCATTCCACAAGTAGATTGCAGATAATCATGGCAATCACTTTACGCCAGCGCTATATGCTACTTGGTGTATTCGTAGCCTCGACTGTACTTCTTACTGGTTTCTATCTACAAAATAGTATAAGACCACTCGCATCTTTTGTTCCTCCACCCGAACCAATCGAGACTGGACCAAAGCATCCGAAATACAAAACCTTAAAGCCTCCGAAAAGTCATCCTATAGTTGATAATTTCCCTCTTGCTTTGAATGCCCATTCAGCTTCAGAGCTTCCGCCAATTCCTAGATGGAATCAACCTCCCTATCCGCACGTCCCCGAAAAGACTCCTCTACTAATTGGGTTTACAAGGAATTGGCGCATTCTTCAGCAAGTTGTTGTTTCTTATATTACTGCAGGATGGCCTCCTTCTGATATATACGTTGTCGAGAATACAGGTGTTATGAATTCAAATAAAGATGGGCAACTATCGCTTCAAAATCCTTTCTTTCTCAACCACTCCCGATTAAATATGCTTGGTGTGAATGTCCTCATAACACCTACTCTATTCACCTTCTCCCAGGTACAAAACTGTTTCTTATGGACAGCTATTGAAAATAAATGGCCAACTTATTTCTGGAGTCATATGGATCTTGCCATTCTGTCATTCGAAGATCAATGGATAGATGCTCATCCAGATAATCTCAATCCATCACCCAAAGAATTTCAATCCCTCTACGATCACTGCGTCTCCGCTCTCCGCAACGTAACAGCTCCAAACCCCGAAACAGGAGTCGTAAAACCATGGGCCCTCGAATTCTTCTCCTACGATCGTCTCTCTCTCGTCAACACAGAATCATATCAGAAAGTCGGAGGTTGGGATACCTTGATCCCTTTCTACGGCACCGATTGCGACATGCATGAGAGACTCGCCATGGAAGGATTCGAAATGAGAGAATTGCCTGCGGGTGCTATCTGGGATGTAGCAAGTAGTTTGGATGATCTTGAAGTTTTGTATAGAAAAAAAGGGGGTCCGGATCCTTCTTTCATTGATCCGAATGCTGTTGAAGAAGAACTCGCTAAAGCAGATTCGAACGCATCATCCGAAGCTTCTCTTCCCTCTGAGAAACAACCCCGCGATCTAGGTCTGGGAAATCTATTCTCGGATAAAAATCATAGAGAATGGACTGATGAACCCATAGCCCAGGAATCATGGCGCACACTTCTAAACGTATTGGGTCATATGGGAAACTCCAAGACCGCGAATAAAAACGGACGGAATACGTGGCAGGGAAGACAGGTAGGCGGACAAAATGATCCCTATTACCGGGATTCTGAGGGCTTTGAAATAGGCATTCAGATGTCGATTGAACATGGGAGGAGAGTGTTTGCGGAGAAATGGGGACACAGGGATTGTGATTTGAGGGCGCAGGGGTTGGTGGCTAATGATGCTTGGAGGGTGGAACGGGATTGGTAGGTTGTTGGGGTGGGTGAGGCGTGCTTGGCTCTTTCGAATGGGTTTATAGGAATCTGGTACGATTGTAATAACGAATAGCGAAATCACTAAATAACCCGAAAGAGATGAACGGGCAAGATAGTAGGGATGGGAAAACGAATAGGAAAAAATTCATTCGGAATCTCTTAATCAGCACACACCAAAGGATTCACATCTGGATTGCGGGTCTGCGGAATACTAATGCCTCACGACGTGAGTATTCGGGCGAATGGGATACGGGGAATTCGTATATTTATATCACATGAAGTGCGTGTTTTGATGGCGTTTATGGGGGATTGACATGGGATGGGATGGGATGGCTAGATTAGCATTTCGTATGTATGTATGTATTCGAGCAGGAGAAGATGTGATGTTTTACGATTTTGGATTTATGGTGTATGTTTGCTATATTTGTGTAAATTTTTGGATAGCGAGTGAGGATGTGGGAGGTGATGGGGTGGTTTGGCTTGGTATTTTGATTTGGGTTTTGGAATGTTTGGGGGTGGAGATTGTGGTGGGTTGGGTTGGAATACATAGGTTGAGATGGGAGGGAGGGGATTGAAATGATGGAGATAAAGGAAGTGGTGGAGTTGAGTTGTATATTTATGAATTATGAGTTTTGCTATTGAAACGAATGGGAAGAGGAGGTATGAATGAATTAATAGCGGTATTGAAGCAGACTTTGAATTGTAAAAGGGGATGACGGTATGATAAGCGATAGAGGTAATGGGCGAATGAAGCTGTGAGGGAGATGTTAAGGAATAGGTATTATATATAAAAACATGTTTAAGCATGGAATATCCTCTCATATACTTTAATATCTAGATAGCTAGAACCAAGTTAGTCATATCGAAAGGACCCTGGACCAAGATTGAAATGGACAGCGTATACGTGATTGATTTTATTCAGAGATTCCTATGATGTCCTCTCAGCCCATGATCCACTCCAATATATTCCAAGTCTCCAAACACCAAACACCAAACACCGAATCCTAAACCCATTCCCACATCCCATATCCAACATCCAAGCAAATAAATAATGACCAAAATGCAAACCTCAACTCCGCCCCAAAACCTCTCACTCACACCCCGGTCAAATCCAAAACTTCCACCTCCTCCGCTCTCCACGCTCTACTCCTCCCCTCAACCAACTCCTCCCTACCCACTTCCCTCCACGACCCAGGTAATGATTCGCGCAGCATGATATATCTCCTCGAACTTTTCTCCTTTCGTCCTTTATCAAACGATACATTTTCCTCGACGATTTCCGTTTCGATTGTTTGTTCTCTTATCGTTTCGAAGTCATCTTCCCCTTCTTTTTCTTTTTCTCCTTGCGCGTTTCGTCGAGAGAGGGATTTGAGAGATTTAGGTTTGAGGGGTGAATGGGAGGGGGAATTGGTGATGTTGTAGATTG
The DNA here is from genome assembly GCA_004379285.1 of Botryotinia calthae. Taxonomy (NCBI): domain Eukaryota; kingdom Fungi; phylum Ascomycota; class Leotiomycetes; order Helotiales; family Sclerotiniaceae; genus Botryotinia; species Botryotinia calthae. The sequence goes on along the minus strand of PHWZ01000113.1, from coordinate 4,378 downwards.
TGGTGTTGATGTTGATGGTAGTGTGATATGTGGGTGTGTAAGCATTATTATGATCGTGGATATGCTCGTAATCGTAATCATAATTGGGGTTATTATATTGCGGGCTCATTTTCATCGGGATGGGAGAACTAGACGGGATAACAAGTTTGGGATATCCGGGAGAGTCGTCGAAATCTCTGATCAATGGTTCGGGGAAATTAGATGGGGTTCTGGGAGGAGAAGAAGTAAGATCGATGATTCTTCCTGGTGAGCAATTTTGTGAAGGCGCGGTTTTGTAGGAGGATTTGGAGATGGATGAGCAGCTTGAGGAAGAAGATTTGTTACTTGAGGAATGGAGTGAGATATCGATTTTGCGGTTTATGGGTTGGGGAGTCAGTGGTGGGCGGGTATTTAGATTTGTGTCGAGAGCTGCTAGGGGTGAAGAGAGGCCTGATTTTGTGTTTGTTGGGGGTGAAGAACGCTTTTTCCGTGGAGTTTGGCGATCATTGTAGACGGAAGTTCTGGTAGGTGGAAGAGATAGTTCATCCGCTTCGTTATCACTTAAGTGAAGGGGTTGTTGTCGATGCTTTTGTCTGGAGAGTGGTGAGGGGACGTATTGAGGTTTGGGACTTGGACTCATTGAGCCGTAGGCTTGAAATGTTTTACTTGGAGTTGAAGGTTTTCGAAGACGTGAGGCCTTCGTAATCTGAGGTAAAGGTTGAGAAGAGGATGATTGAGATGCAGCCCATGGATTCAACCTTGGGTCTTCCTTCTCTTTGATAGCAGCCGGCTTGCGACCGCGTGTGAGTCGTTTCTTTGTCACCACTGGTACTGGTGATTGAGGACTTCTAATACTTGGAGCCAAGAATTGAGGTGGTAGTTCGTCTTCCGATAGTTCGACGTTTTGGGTAGGCTGACTCGATGCTTTAGCTGTGGGCTTGGTGCTTCTTTCTGATCTCTCGACAAAACGATCCATTGCACCCTTAGACATCCCACCACTACTTTTAGTTGTTGCTTTAGACTTGGTGGTTTTAGCTTCTGCTCTTTTTGCAGCAGCCTTTTGTTTCGAGGCCGTTTTAGGATCTCGGAGAGCTTCTTCATAGTCCTCTACAGTAAGTGGTACACCAACCTTGACAATAGACTCGAATACCCATAGCTTATCTGCTTTTGTGGGATCATATGGAGAAGGTCCACGTTTTCGTGGAGTATCAGTTGGTGCCGCATCGTCTGATGCGTACGCCTGTATTTGATTGTCCTCAAGAAGAGGAGCCAAGCCATCTCTTCCATAATCTTCAACCTCATCGACTTCTTCATCTAGATCAATATCGACTATTTCGAGAGGCTGGTAGATGACTCTCAATTCTGGAACTTCATCCGTAGTAACATGTCTTCTCTGACCGCAGATAGACTTTACCAATTCCATCTCATTAAATCTTGTGAGCATAGGGTCATCGTATCCGGAATCTTGACGATCTCCACGCTGACGAAGTTTTGTTAGTAACAACACTGGTGCTAAACCTCGTACAAACTTTTTTGCCCCCTCTTTCCCTTTCCATTCAAATGCATCGCCCACGAAATTTCGAAGTTTCGGAATATTAATCTCTCCTTCCCATATAATCTGATCCCTAAGCCTTTCAACCTTTGCTAACGACGAAACAACAGGATGCGTATAGTAACCCAAAACTTTACGATCTGGGAAATCTTCAGGGATTTGTAGAGCCTTTCGTTTGGTTCTAAAGAACTTGCTTTCGTTTGTGAATAATTCGTGAGCCAAATCTGCTCTCCATTTATCATACGCTGCAACATCCTCTCTTCGAATCTGACACAATCTCTTGCCAAAACCTGCTCTAGCAGCTTCACAAGCAACCTTCACACCACATCCAGGAATCCCTTCGGTTTTATAATCACCACCACTCATCAAGGCTACCAAAATCATACCTTCACGATCCAATCCTGATTTACCGGATTTGGTAGCTTTAGCATCATAAACATTAACATGTGTTGGTGAACCAGCACCACTCTTCTTTTCCGTTGCCCCAGCAGACCAGCTTCGGAATGTTAACCCACTTCCAAACATAAGGGTATCGACATCTTCACTCAGAACAGCATCTACAACCCCTTCACGCTGTAGAAGAGCACACTCTGCTTCGGCTTCTCCAGGAGCAATATGATACGCAAATCCAAATTGCTTAAGTAGTTCTTTAGTCATCAAATCCGGAATCGAAGCACCGCCTCGCCCCGTTTGCTTGTTACGTTTGACGGGTGGTTTGTGAGGCCCATCAAAAACAAACAATGGCTGCACGGAAATAGAAAGAAGTCTGAGAAGTCGATAGTACAGTGTTCGCAGTGCCGGATTCGTACCACCTATGATAAATGAGACCGAATATCCCCACGATCATGTGCTGCTCAGCCTACCTTGACCAGACTGGATTTGGAAGTTCCAAATCGAGATATCGATTGCTATCCGCAAAGGAATTCCGGTTTTCTCATATTTCTCAATCGAGATTTTCGAAAGGGCTACTCGTTCTCCGGGCCCAATTTCCCCATAAATTCTGAATTTTTGGTCAGTATATAGAGCTCTTGTGTTGGGGGAAAATATCGTCACTCACTCCTTGATCCCCATGATGGCAAACGCAATTCTTCAATTCTAACATCAAAAATTATACATAATAATAGCACTGCTATTAAGAAACAATAACTTTACAAGGCAGAAGCAAAGGGGCTTGGTTTGAACGATAATGCTAGTAGTGAATGAAGTTGAAGAAAATCGATAAGAATAGTTTCACCAATATCCTTGTTGACAGTTTCTCGTTGCCACAGCAATAAAGATCAAACCTCCAAAAGCCAACTTAAAAGAACTATGGATACGGGCAATAGGTAATTGATACGACCCCGGTCCCCAAGCTTGCATGCCGAGTCATTATGGAAATGAAATCATAGCAAAATGTCACACTCATCCGGGCCAGCTCATCGCAGCGTATCGAATATTCGTCCATCCATAAATCCACAGAGTGGTAGTGGTGCGCCCTCAACACCGCATACGCCTATTCGACAACTCTCGAACTCATTTGGTTTGCCCTCTACTCTGCGTGCAGAAGAAGAATGCATAGTTATTGAAATCGGGTGTCGATATGTAAAGGTCGGTTTCGCAGGCGATGCAGGACCTAAAGCAGTTGTAAATTTTGGACCAGAAGAACAGAGAAGAGCGGGGGATTTTAGGAGATGGCAGCCGGGATATGATAAAGCTTGGAGAGAGAGGATACATGGGAAGAAATGGGGAGAGGCACATGAGCTATGGAAGTTGGATCTGAGGGACGTGGATTTGGGGTTAGTGGGCGATAAGATTGAGAGGGCTGTGAGAGATGCTTATACAAAGTTTGTACAGGCTCTTCAAGTCGGGAGAGGAATGTTACTGATTATGGCTTCGCAGATTTCTACTGATCGATTCCAGGCCGAGAAAAGTGACTTTGGCACTCCCGTCTATATTACCATCGCCTCTGCTCTCTACAATTTTAGATACGATGTTTACAAATTTTCAATCTCCGAATATCTCTTTACATGCTACCCCAGCACTCACGACGGTAGCTGCAGGTCTACGAGCCGCTATGATTGTAGATGTTGGTTGGTCAGAAACCATAGTAGCTGGAATATATGAGTTCCGAGAAGTATCGAGCCACAGATCTATAAGGGCAACGAAGTTATTAGGACAAGCGATGCGCAGACTGTTGGCCGAATCTTTCGACCCCAAGATATTGATGCAGGAGACATCAGACGGCCAAGAAAACGTGGCATTGGAAGAATTCATAAGTTTTGAAGAGTGCGAAGAAATAGTCAATCGAATGGCATGGTGCAAACCAACTCGAAATTTCGTCCCCAAACCTGCACCCGAAAGGAGTCTTGCGCCACTGGAAGAAGAACCCGAATTACAAACCGGTATGCGATCTCTACACATCACCGAAGTCCCAGACTCCAACGATATAGCCACAATCCCACTAAAATCCACCCTCCCACCACGCAAACTCCGCATTCCATTTTCCCAACTCGCACAACCCTGCGAAGAAGCACTCCTCGCAACCCATGTCCCTACCCCCGAGCTCGACGATGAGGAACTTCCCATCCATCTTCTCCTTTACCAAGCTCTTCTTCGTCTTCCCGTTGACCTGCGCTCCGTTTGCATGTCCCGAATTGTATTTGTAGGAGGCGGCTCTAGTATCATTGGTTTAAAAGCTCGAATTTTAGAAGAACTCAACACGCTTGTCGAACAACGAGGTTGGGATCCCGTGCAAGGAAAAGCAGTTTCGCGATTCAAAAGTAATCCTAAACTCACTTGACGCCGTCAATCACAAATACCCACTTCCCCCACTTCCCCCATGGAAACCCCATCTTTCCCTCCTCTCTC
>PHWZ01000112.1:0-92244 GCA_004379285.1 Botryotinia calthae | reverse complement strand
AGCGATTCACCACCCATTTACTATGTGTAGCCACTCACTTATGGTATATGCGAAGGCTTTTCTTGTGTGACCTCTACCACCTTCTACTCTTTTACATTATCATCAGTCGCCCATTGCAAAACGATGTTCGAACGGATCTGCGAATTAATTTGGATGATTTGGACAAAGAATACAGTGAAAGGCGAATAGAAGACCTCAAAACATTTGTCTCAGAGAACGTCGACCGAATAAACTATATTGACGACAAGAATAAGAGCCATCTAAAAGAAATCTTGCTTAGCCGTGCCGACGGAACGTTTCTTTGGGTCTCTCTAGCAATTAACGAATTGAAAAATAACACTGTAATGTTAGAACAGGTGATCCGCCGTCCTGACTCCGCTAATACATGGCTGCCGAGAGGGTTGGGTGATATGTACAATCGGATTTTGATGAACATACCAGAGTCCAGGCGCCAAATTTCTTTCAAGATAGTTCGATGCATCTGCATTGCTATGCGTCCTCTTACAAGGGCGGAGATTTGTGTGATGGTCGATGACGATGATATCAAGGTGCAGACAAGCCTTGGAAGCCTAAAACACATAATCATAAAAGCAAAATTGAATGAACGATTTCAGTTCATTCATTTGTCGCTAAAAGATCATCTCCGATCTATTCCGCCTCTTCCATCCTTTTTTTCGTCTACCAGTGGACTCAATAAACTTCTACTTTCGATGGATCTGGTACTAAGCAGAATATACCTCGAATCTGCCTGCGATTTGGCACTTCTAATTCTCCCTGCCGCTATTATTATCTACTGGACCAAGGGATTACTGATCTATGCGAGCTTTGTCACTACAGCAATTTTCTCGTATCATCGAATTTATACTTCCAGCTTTTCTAGGCCATTATTCCTTATCAAGCATTTTCAAAAACATTTGAAATACGAGCGTTCGGATTCGAAGAACAGAAAGCTCATGAAGAACTATTTGAGAGATGCTTAATCACTATGGATAATTTGAGAGCGAACGCATGCGACGTGGAACCTGGGACTCGCATTGCTGAGATTGATGAGAAAAAGAAAGCAAAATATCTGCTTGATGTCGAATATTCATGCTGCCACTGGATGAATCATCTCTATAAAAGCAATTCCAAGCAAGGTGATGATGGTTTACTTCACATATTCCTAACCAAACATTTCCTACATTGGCTCGAAGTTATGAGCTTGACGAAACAAGTCCCAGAGAGCATCATTGTTATGAATGATTTGAAGTCTTACACTTCGGTCAGTTTAACCCGTCCCTAGTTTTGTACCCATGTTGATATTGAAAAGCATTGCTAACGAAATTTGAAGCATGTTGAAAACTCGGAGCTTTATCGTTTTATCCATGATGCTGAGCAATTCATCAGTTTCAATAGATCCGGTATTGAACAAGCACCTTTACAGATATACTCATCAGCTCTTTTCCTTGCCCCCAAGAAGAACATAATTCGGCAAACTTTCAAAAGATGCATCCCCCCCTGGTTATATGAAATTACTAGAAAAAGATCAAGTTGGACTCCAGGTATTCAAATACTTGAAGGCCACACCAGTTTCATACACGATATTGTCTTTTCACCAAATAGAAAAATGGTCGCTTCTGGCTCTTGGGATCATCAAATTCGTCTTTATGATACAGCTACCGGTAGACTGCTACAAGTATACCATCCTGCAAGTGATATAGCATCACATGCGGCTTTCTCGTCAGATAGCAGAATGATTGCTTCTGGCCTCGACGATGGCACAATTAGAATATGGGATACATTGACGGGTGAATTACTTCATGTATTTGAAGGGCATTCAGATACGGTAACTTCAATCATCTTCTCTCTTGATGACAAAATGATAATTTCATGCTCTCGTGATGCTACGGTCCGGCTTTGGACTATGGACAGCAATCATTCTTCAGAACTACTATTTGGACCAGGATCTCATTCTTCCGGATTATATGCTCTCCTTATTTCGCCAGACAACAAAATGATTGCTGGACTTCTCGAACACGATGAAATTTGTCTTTGCAATACGGATGAAAAACTGTTCCGTTTGTTCAATAACAATGCAGGAAATGAAGATTCATTTTTCGGATCGATCATACTTTCACCAAATAGCAAATTGCTAGCTTCAATACACCATAAAACAGAAATCAGGGTTTGTGGAACAGAGGTAGGGCGCAAGTTGCTGTGGGTGCATGAGTATCACCAATTGATAGGTTCAATTGTATTCTCGCCCAATAGTCAGATGATAGCTTTAGCAGTTTTGAAGTCGGTTCAGCTTTGGGATGCAAGGAAAGGAGTATTATTACAAACATTCAATGGTCACTTTTACCATGTTATGGACATCTCATTTTCGCCGAATGGCCAGATGATGGCTTCAGCCTCCCAGGACAGAACAATCAGGCTTTGGTACATATCAGGCCAACTAGTGAAGATATTGAAAGGCCATTTATTCGCGGTGACTAAAATTCTATTCTCGCCGGATAGCAAGATGATTGCTTCAAGCTCTCCCGACAAGACAGTTAGGCTTTGGGATATTGAGACCTTGATAGCTATTCCACTATCAAATATTCAAGGCAATTCGATCAAGGACGGTATTCGTTGCCTTAAATTCTCATCAAATGGTAGGATGTTAGCTATAGATTATGTCTATCTCAAAGACGTTCTACTTCAAGACGTAGAAACAGGTGAAGTTCGACAGAGGCTCGTTAATGCCTGTCTAGACGATAATGCACGACTCCCAATTCAGTTCTCGCCGAACAACAAAATAATAGCTATCGCAGCAGGAAATGGCCGCACAACGGAGCTGTGGGATGCAGCAGAAGGTAAACTATTGCATGAACTCGATAATGACGGAGAAAATATTAACCGGATCATATTCTCGCTTGATAGCACCATGGTGCTTTGTGACGATGATGATAAATGTCAAAGTAAACTCTGGAATTCACGAACGGGGAAGTTTTTGAAAAAACTACCCAGTTGTGTGAACAAGAAACATTGGTATTTGGCAGCGTTCTCGCCGGACGGCAAGGTTTTAGCATTTGGTTTCGACCATGAAACTCAGCTTTGGAGTACAAAAACAGGCAAGCTATTACGAAAAATGGATAATCATCCGAGTTCGACAAGTTCACGGGGTAGATTCGCTAGATTACCTACTCTTAAGCGATCTTACAATTTGAGTTACTCAAATGATTGGATAGTCGAAAAAACATTCAACGGAGAACGAAATATCCTTTGGCTTCCTTTTGAGTATCGACCGTCGTGCATGGCTAGTCGTAGGGGCATAATAGCCATGGGATATCGTTCTGGAAAGATCTTCCGCATGAAAATTGGGAATGATGACAATGAGGTATTTGCTAAGGATATAGGTGTCTGGGGAGGCGAGTTAGATACAGGTGAAGATGAGGAAATCGACGACTACGGGAAAGAAATGGATGGTCTCAGTGATCAAATGTGGAATCAAATTCTTAGTAGAAGTTCTAGTAAAGTTATGGGACATTGTGAAGATTCCACTGAAGATCCATGTGTTTGGGAAGGTACAATAGATTCAGATGCCGAATCATCGGAAAAAGGAGCATCGGAAAGATTTTCCGGAGGGGAACAATTACAAAGGCAGCTGTCTGAAGAGAGGCTTATGAAAGAAGAAGAGATAGACGACGAGGAGATTCAGAATGAAGAATTGGAGAATAAAGAGAACGAGAAAGAGGTGATAGAGAATGAAGAGACAGAGAATGATGAAAAGAGAGTCTCACAGCGAAGGAGAACGGAAATAAGTGAGCTCAGGGAGGAGTTTCAACAAATATTGAAAGGAAGAATGGGGTATTATAACACAATAGAAACCTAGAAGTAAGATCAGATTAGCAAGTAAAAAGAGAGGGAAAGTGTTGCAAAATTAAGCCCGCTCCGCTATTATTGTTCCCATAGTAAAATTATCCTTGTGATTGGGATCATAAACAGGTACCAACAGGAAGGCTACCTAAAAGGACAATCTTTATAGCGAAACATATCTGAGAAGATTAGGACACGAAAAAAATATGAATAGATACATCTGCCTGCAAACAGGGAAGTAAAGAGAAATACTTCGTAACAAAATTGACCCGTACGTTTTCTCAGAACCAAGTCATCGAGAATTAACTTACATTTTGAGTTTGAGAACGAGTATTGAATGGTCGTAAGTAATCAGTCCATGTCGTGACCGTCTTTAACAATGCTGATCGTTAGAGCACAGGTACAAATGACATTTATCAGCCTAGGCCTAGCAAGCTCTCTCGGTACAGTAGGTCCCTTACAATATGTGCAAAGTCATGCATCAATTTCGTTGCTTTGTCACCGATGGGACATAGTCACCTTGTCCCCCAACCTTGCGAGTAATTCTTCGGAATTAAGGCTTGTGGTCCCAAATTCTTTAGAAACGTATTCGACCAAAAGATCATCAATGCTTGGAGGATCGACGAATTGTGCGCCGTTGAGGAAGGAGAAGGTGCTGAGACTAGGAGCCGTCTTCGTTTGACCTCTAATCCCGCAACTACGGATCGAGCAAGCCCAATTCCAACGGAAGAAGTGATGTACCCATACTGCGGCTTCATTGATGCTGGACCCATAGAATGGGAATCGATGGGTGGTAGAGTCCAAGAATTTGACCGTAGTCAATTGCTCGAGGCAGATGTTGAAAATACCCGAAGAAAAGATTATACATTCAGCAAAATACATAAAAAACGAACGCGATACAATGCAACCTGTATGATGACTCGCTTTTCTGATTTGGTTCATTGTTTATCCTTTCTTATCCCTATACCGAGGAAGACACGCACCACCTTACTTTTTTCCGAATTAACAACGAGCAGCCACCAACAATTATGATCTCGGAAAACTGGGCGAATGTGAAAGTCATTCAACGACCTGTTCGTTCTTGAAGAGCCACCTCAATAGCACCAGACATGACGACTGAGATCAACACAATACAATCATCCCCCAGATATGACCATCCGCTCTTAAACACTACTAATTGAACGTCTAAAGCTAAAAAGTATTGTGTTATGTAAGGTTTGGGGGACGTGACGAGTGCGTCAATGATACTGGTAACCTGCAATACATCAGGTACTTAGCTACGGTATTCGACTTTCGAGACGACCCTGAATTTCATGGCCCGTTTGCACAATCCGTGCAACAGAATAACCAACAGTTCCGGTTTTGTGTATAAAGTGGTTCAGGGTATCCGCGGTAAGTAGAAAGATGTTGAAGGGGTTCAAAAATATACATGGTGCGATTGCTCGTTTGCTAAGAATTTTTTGCCTGTATCAGGGAGCGAAAGATTCTACCACCAGCAGATTTGTTTCAATGGTGTTGATCAAAAGAACCTAAGCAATCTCGACGCTTGCAATTTGATTTACAAGTGTGCGCCCAGGATTTTTCGAACAGTCACCACGAGTCACCTCGCGATATATATAACCTTACCGGCGACCCCGCGCTTGAAGAATATATCGCGTGACATGCTACTCATGGAACGCCAGGCGACCACGAAGAAATCCCGCTTCTAGATGTAACTGCATTTCCAGGGACTGCAAACCTAGATAATACTTCACGAAGACAGTGAAGATAAATGCGATTCTGACTGAAAGATGATAAGGAGATGGCAGCACTACATTGCAGATGCTTACGCTAAGCTTATGTCATCAGAGCTTTTCCATATATGGACTAGTATTTAGTCCATTGTTTTTTGCCGCGCCTCGTCGCGGCAAACTATTTCCATGACACGTCAAACGCGACCTTTCCATCGCCATCTCTACTCGTATTTCCATCGCCATCTTGATTTCTATCGATATTTACATATCCCTAGGTTCCGCCATTTTCATTTCATGGTCATATTATATCCATCTCTATCGCACAACATCTATCGCGAAACAAAATTGCTCCTATATTGTGTTGTCAATACCTGCTGCTTGGAACAATCCCGCCTGTGGTAATCTTTCAGTATCTGCTACGTAGAACAACCCTGCCTGTGGTAGTCCTTCAGCATCTGCTGCTTGGAACGACCCCGCTGTGGTAGTCCTCCAGCATTTACTGCTTAGAATAACCCCGCCAGTGATAGTCCTTCAGCCCTAAGCCGCTGATGTTTATTCTCGGTCTGAAAACCGTTCCATACTAAAGTTGAGCAGGGTTTCTTCGCCGCACAATGATACCAAGTTCAGCTGAATGATCTCAAAAGCGCTTAATATGTGAACGGACGTATATATTTAGGAAGGGTTGAAGTAGGGAGGTGGGCAGCGTGTCGGTTGTGTTCTGGAAGATTTGGCTGCTAGACACTCTTCCCCCTAAACTTTGATAGATTGAATTAATTGGATGATTAATACCTGACTTGTATGATCTAAGGCTCTGTAAATCTTATTCTACAAGCTTTTGATTGCAGCAGATAATAAATGAGTTATTATCGGCAACGAAATTAACCTTCACTAACGTCGATTCATTACTTGCCGCAATGAAACTAAGTTTGAGGATAGTAGAAAACCCCGCGAGATATTTACTGTTGATTAGTTTGAGCTCCCTTGCTTCTGCGAGATATAGCAAAGGTCGTTACTGTTATTATTGTTCCTAGGCAGATGCCGTTGTCGTTTTAGTTGAGTATTTGGTTCCCCAGGTAAAAATGGAGAACTATTGTCCTTCGGACAAAATCGAAAGTTTGAACGGCCTGAATTTCTATTCTATCTAAGACTCGACATTAACGGACTTCTTAAATCAACGTAATCTAAAATGAAATTCAGTAGTTTTTGGATGCGTTTCTTTTGGTCGTTGGTCAATAGTCTACTGTGCGAAATTCACAAGCTAGTCAATCAATCGTGGATATTGCTCAGCACTTGCAACCATAAAGAATTTGACACCAGGCCACGATGCATGTAATCACTGCGACAGCAAGAATAACCCAGATATGAGAGAAAGTGACAAGTTATATTAATTTTAATGGGTACCAGCGGTATCAAGTCCCTTCTAAAATGAAATCTAGCGCGCAACGCGAACGCAAATGCAACGATGGTATAAGCCCAATGCCCCCTCTAAACAATGCCATGCCAGGCAAGTTTCTTCGCAACTTTCAAAGCCCATGCAGGTAAAGTCCAACGCCTCTGATGCCAATGTAAATGCAACGGTCTATAGACAAAATGGATTGAGAAAACAGATGATCGTGTCGTTGTCTCGTCTCTTCGTAAATTGTAAACCCATATACACCACACCATCCACCCCTGACCATCATCAACAGTAGAGTGCTCTAAAAGTGCCAGGGCGCGAGTTTCACGGTGCGACCCGTGTCTTGGCAGCTGCTGACCCACGCTGGAATCAGCCCCCATGCTCATACTGTATCCGAGACCCTAAGTCAACACCACAATATTCTCATCATCCCCACCGAGCAACTGCCCATGTCCCCACTGCTCTCCTCTCTCCAAAGGCGTACCCCACGTGAACTTTCCGCCCCATCCCCACCTCTCCTTTTCCGTCACTAAGGTGTTCAAATCCTCGCCTTCTCCAAGCTCACAGAACAGCCACTTCCAGACAGTTAAGTCTTCCCCTTGGGGAGTTGATTCATCTGTAATTCTTTTCACTAAACGATTGGGTCAGTTATTTGTACTCTCAATGAAAGTACTGCTTCATGTGAATGGTGACATGAAAAAACTACTTACATTGGATTATGTCCCCATCTTGGTTCTGTATAGCCAAAGCTTGGATCCATAATCCGTTGGATCTATGTTCCAGGAGATGCTGGAGATGAAGTGGCACACTGCCAGGTACATATCGCTTCTTGAACTCCGTGAAAATATGAACCCTCGAAGGGCGTATTGCCGGTCTTCCGCCGACCCTTACTGAATATCATTAGCATGAAGCTTCCACTTCCCAACAAAGAATCTGTGAGCTTACGGGCGTCTGCGCGGTATATTGGTGCGGCGAGGACGGTGCCTCCCGCTTCCAAATATTGTTTCAAAAGTTCCTGTCCATGTCAGCATGTGTACCTCAGAAGTCCTAATGCTTTCATTCAACATTGAATAAATTTATCAGAGCAAACTGCCAAATGTGAAGTTTCCATGTTTTGAATCAACTCAAACGACAAACATCTCAGTGGGAAGTAAAATCTGGAAGAATAACTAACCATGAACTCTGTTTGGAGCTCAACAGTTCTTGTCTGCCAGCTATGGGCCTCCTGGGCCGGGACCCGTGTTTGCTCCATGAGCCGGTCGGTGCTTTCGTGGATTAACGATTCCATTTCGGCGCGGTTTTCCGCCAGGTAACTTTGCGTTGCCTGGCGGAAACCGGCCGTCTCCTCAGTAATGGCCTCCATTTTCTTCTTCTAGATAAGTTAGTATTGATTTGGCAAAGGTAAAAGACAAATAAATTAGTTCTCAATTTTTCTTAAGAAATTGCGAAGAGAATGGAAAGTGGCGTCTTGTGGAGGGTGAGATATCCAGGCTATTGACTCAGGAAAATGTACTCACTTTTTCAAAAGATATTATGATCTTCGGAGATCTGTAGGACGTGTTAGCATGGAGTTTTCGGCATCAGCATAATAGAAAAGAAGTGGGTGTCTGAAGAAACAAATAGGAAACTGACAAATCCGGAGATGGCAGGGCCCTTGGAGAGATGAAATATTGGAAAAATGAACAAGAATCTCCGATTGGCAATCGCAAGAGATCTGAATCAAAGAGTTATGAGAAGTATATGGAGAAATGAAGCTTGTCGTACGATTGATGTCTTGTTTATTCCCTACTGGGGAGATGGAGTTTTAGGGATCAGATAAACGACAGCGGTTGCTGATGGAAATGGGGTTTCAGTGAATATTTCCAACAGGTATGAGCCTTGAATGCAAATTATATTTATTGCGGCATATAAACCGTGTATGAATTTAAAGAGGAGAGAGATGGCCGATATGGTTAAAGGTTGGAAATCGACAAATTGAAGACGTAGAGGAGATTGGTAAATTGAAATGAAATAATTTGAAGATCGTACGAGGCAGCCGTCTGATAATAGAAGAACTGGTGTGTATACCAAATAGGAATGATCTAAGTTTAAGGAGCTAAACGAGTTTGCAGGTATTCGGTAATTCCAGGGGCTTTTTGGGGTCTTCAAGTGGAGGAAAGACGCCGCAGCTGTTGATGATATGGCCAATATTAAATAAATATAGTTGAAGGTTCTCTGAAAAGGGTGTGGTATGATAGGAGTGGGTCCCTGCGAGGGATTTTATTGTAGTTGAGGGAAAGAAGAGCGAAACCTTGATCAACGAAAAGCTTGGCGTCGTCTCAACAATAGTCCACGTGAGATAACTTGTGAAGACACGCTGAACTTGACTTAATTGTAAAATGTTGAAAGCTTTGAGAATTTCTTATGTTGAATGCGCAAACGGAAGAGTTTGTAATCAAGGCGAAGTATCGTGGTCTAAGAGAGCGTTCTCTACAAGTTGGAAAAATGAGGGAAAGGAATGGTGGAAAACGCCGTTATTTGTAGTATTATCGAATCACTCGCCGTGCATAAATGGATTGATCTTTCGCGAGAGTAAAAGTTATAAAGGAGGTTTTAGATGGGTTCTTGCTTAGAAGTTGATAGCGATCGTATTGTGAGGTATGTCAAGCTACGACTGTAACTTTCTCCTGCCAGTAAGATAAATTGATAGCATGCTTCTTGTATTCTGTGTGGCAGTAGGTAAGGTTGACCGAAATCTGTATGATATGGGAGGAATCGATGGCAGGACTTCGTAGAAATAGCAAGAGGAATGGATAAGAAGCTGTGCGAAAATGCAAAGGTTCGATCTCAGATACTCTCTTGAATGAAGGATAGGTGTCGACAACCGGTATCGTTGGGCAGTGGCGAGAAATAGTGACGAAGAATGGTATCGAGCGGAAGGAGGTATCTTGATGGCAGTCTTCTGTCGCAGGAGTAGAGCAAAAAGAGCCGACAACAAATTAAGAACGGGTTGAGTATTAAAGGTCAAGCAAGTAGACATCTGTTGTCGTTGGTTGCGTTGTTTGGTATCGTTTTATGAGTGAGAGGTTTGAATTTATGCAGCACCAATCAGGATCTTGCACACAGGTTTTTGAAATAAAAGCGCTTGCTATCGGCTGTGGCAAAGCTCAACGGTGAATACTTGCATCGTGGCGGTGATTTAGGGCAAATGCCGATGAGGTTTACATCTTCCCAAAGAGGTGAATGTCAATTTCAATGAAGAGACTGCTTCAGTGAATGATATCCACGTGACTTTGGTAAGGTGCTCCATTGCTTGCGATGTTTTCCTTCTATGCTATGATAGTATAAGAAATACATTTCTCTGTACACATATCTGTACGTTCGATTTGAGGTGACTGGCCCAAAGCAGAGAGTAAATTCTACATAGCTAACTGCATGGTATCGTGACGAAGGACAGACCCCTCTCTGCGCGTGTGTATTTAAATTGTGCTTAGAATAACTAATTCTAAGCCCAAACATCAATTCGCATAGTCAGACGCTGGTCAAGACCGTATAAATTGATGTCATCTTCATGCGCTAGCATAGACTCCAACATGCAATTGTGCCAACAAAATCTAAATCTACAACAATAAAGTAGCAGCAGGTAGATTCTTCCGTGTAACACTATCGAGTGCAATAATCAAAGAGAATTCTTCTTTACTCACTTGACCCACTGTGCAACGTGGTTAGCTTGAGTGTAAGGCAAAAGGTAGATGATAAAGTAAAACTTACGGCCGGCAGAGCCATCTCAACGCTCCAATGCGCGCAATAGTACTGCAATTGGTATTAGATCGACCTGTAAAGTTGAAGTTGTATTATCACAGTATTCTTACTATATTTCATTAAGTGTTAGTACATTTTGTTGTTGATTAGCTTTGAAGTGTTTGAACTTTGAGTATAACGGTCTTGCCGATCAAGGACTTCCAGATCGCGCCATCAGCAATTAAAAGAATCTCAGCTCTTCAATTTAATCAGAGAGTAGCAAAAGAATGAGAAGAAGAATATAATAACAAATAACTTACGTACCTTTGGTTTTGATAGGGTGGCGTTGATGTGCTGGTGTTGATTGTGGTACATGGTTGGTGGGAAGAAAAAGAGAAGTGGATTTTGAAGTTGAGCAGGAAAGAGTATTTTGAATTAAGGACAATGAGAAAGTTTATGTGAGTTTAGTTGCACTAAGAATTAAACTTAACCTAAAAGGGTGCTAGGTAGCTGGATACCCTCGAGGGTCTGTCTCGGCGTTGCTACCTCCATGATCTGTGGACTGTGAAGGACTGGTATTTGGAGGCTGGCCTCTGCATATTGTGTAAAATACTCTCTTCTTGGGTTTCTGAACCTGTCAGATCTATCAGTGGTACTATCAGCTTGATCAGATATCCTACAGTAATATACTTTGGGTAGACATGCCTTTCATCCTCCTTTATTGTCTTGTTCTAACAGGTTTTTAACACGACATACCTTTCTGGTCTCACTAAGCAGTATCATATTCTTCTGAGGAAAGTCTGTAGACCCCCTTCCATGTGCCATTAGTCTTTTACCTTACTTGGATAAGTCCTTGTTTTGATATAACCCAGATTTTGGTTCCACTACCACCTCCAAGCTAATCTCAATATCCGCGACCGGGCAGTCAGATCAAGAGGGTAGTATGCAACAACGTCGAAAAGGTAAGAGTTTTGGCTGAAGTCAGTCTTCCGTCCTGTCGCTGCTAAAGCTCAAATATGGTACTGCTGAGCAGCTGAATGATATTTCTTGTGTTCGACTAGCTTCTAAATATTCCGCGTTACTGGCATTTGAATCTCTACCGATCTCGTTGATCTAAACTTCAAAGAATTGATTTCAACACAAAGGAAGTGCGACAGCTCATTGTGACTGGGTCCAAGAAGCAATCGGAATCTCCGTCTTCCATCGAATCATCCCTAAAAGCCACGGAAGGTCAGTTATTTTCTTTATTTTAGACGTGCTTTCTCTACACCACCAGCTTTTTGCTACTATGTACCACGAGAACACAGATTCAATGTCGGTCCTTATCAGTTTAGACTTGCAGAACAGCTTCAAATCGAGGGAGTAGCAGAAACTTACGATGATATGATCCGCTCTTCTTTCTGTGACAGGCCCATCGCCGATATTCGAAGGATACTACCCGCTTGGAAATGAAAACCTATCCTCCGGTTCCACCAGCTGTTATCTCATTACATTGTAGTTGCAGAACATCGCTATAATCCTATGGTAATCTAGATCGAAAAGGGTGATACAGCAGAAGACTGGCAGATACTTACCTAGTAACTCTTCCAGGAGAAGTATTCGGCCCTTCTCCGTCTCTACGACTGTCACCTCGAATCTTCTAATATCAGTCGTTGATCAGCCCTTGACCCATTTGGCTCTTTAGCAGATTATCACGAGCACCTTCAACCACAGGTAAATGACCTCGCCATCAACGGTATTCAGAGACAAGGAGCGAAAGGCCAGGAAGAAGGAAGTACTTACTATGTAAAACAGGTTCTGTGAGAGGTTCTGCTTGTTCCTTGTGTTTCTCATGATCGTTAAAGACCAAAGAATGCTGACTACTTGCCCACTGAAGACGCCATCTTTCTCCTGCTCCGTTTCTCGAAACCGGCCATCAGCTTCGAACCGCAGAGCTCAATCTGGACACTGTCCATTCACACAATAACCCGAAAAGAAGTGACAAATACTACATTGGGCGCACGGAAATCAGTTATTAACAAATCACAATAGAATTCGTGGAGGAACGGGTGCTTCCTTTTGTCTTTGGCCGTCGTCGGACACTGGAAGATACTACTTACCGATTTAAGAACCCATTTCTCTCTTCGAAAACTGACAATCATCCTAATACGCAGGTGAGAAAGCTTCTTTCGAGGTTTGGCGATAACTCTTAAATAATAACAATATCTAATGGGGGGAGGTCCGGTTTTATAACTCACGGTAAGCTCTATTTTCTTCCAATTGCTACTGGGGACTTGAGCATCTTAACTGCTTACCGAACAAAGTATCTATTTGACAGCTGATCATCACTTCTCTTCGAAAGCACAGGGCCTCGCTATTAGTTCTCATGGTAAATCGACACAAGAAACGACCAAATAAGGCGGGAGATAGGACTTAACACTCACAATAAGCCCCATGAAAGGTTCGGGCTCCCTCTATTTGCTTCCGAGCGTTGACGACTAAAGAATACCGACTTCTTACCCACTATAGAACCCCTCCTCTCTTCCACAGTTCTACATCCATGATTCGCGGTTCGGGGCAAGATCTCATCGTCAACTCTCGACACAGTTTAGACACGGAGAAACAACATTATATAAGGTGGAGAAGGAATACAAATCAAGATAAAGTCCGCGAAAAGCTCAGGGGATCGGCCCCTTCCTTTCCGTTTTGAACATCTTCGAGGACCAAACAACACAGATAACTTACTCACGAAAAGCCACATGATCTCTCCACTCTAGCAGTCGACCATCAGAATGGACTTGTGGTTATAAAGGCTCCATGCCGGTCCTCGCGGCATTTTTAAACAAGAAACGACACTGATTGAAGTAGAAAACGGGGTTTATAAGTCACAATAAGCTCTGCGAAGGGACTGACTCTACATTTAGTTTCCAAGCATTCAAGAAACGCCAAAATCCGGAAATTGAAACCTACATATTCACGAAACACTCTTGTTCTTCGACACTCTTCAGCAGACGATCGGTATGATTATCTCATGAACATATCGGCTTATTACCAGTCTTTACATCAAGTCGACCAGCGAAGGATTATCGGACTGGGTGGAGATCATAGGTTTATAACTCACGATAAGATCTACAGAAGGAATGTCTTGCACCCTACCGTTGTTGCCAGACTAGAGGTACTCCTGAAGTTGACTCGACCTGTAAAGGCGTATTATATTTGGTGACTGACAGACACTTCTATCTGGCAATGAATTACGCAAAAATCGTTGATTCTCTCTCTTGATTCCTACCGTCATTTCCCCACCGAAAGTATCAACTAGTTCTACAAAGTCACGTTCGCTCTTCCAATAGATAGCCATTATCTCGAACTCATAGATACAGGAAGGAGCACATCATCGGTTCTCAAACTAAACTGAGCTCTACGCATGATAATATATTAGGTGGATCATATACAAATTCACACATAGAGTAGGCTCAAATGGTGGGATTGCACTCATTCATGCTTCTGACGGTCACAGGAAACTGGAAATTAACAACTACTTGACACCATGAGCCTTCTCCTCTGCTCTGGTATCTCAGATTAATCGTGAAAATTGGGCACATTAACAAGCGGATCGTCCTCTAATCGACTTGGGCCCAGATGACGGCATTAGATCAATTTAACAGCCGAAAATTGCTACAATAACAAGACTTGCAGAGGGTTGGGCCTTTTTGCTTGTTCTTGGTAAACTGCGGGGACTTTAAAGCACTATTGATTACACATTAGACTTCTCTGAATCAGAACTTCCTATTCGTGATCAGCTGCAGGTACATAAAGTTACTATTCGTTCTCGTATTAAGTGAACTGAAATACATGTGCTAAGTTCAGGTGATAACAGGTAAACGCTACAACAGTAAGGATTTAATCTAGATTGCGGACCTCACAAGACTCTAGCTATCGTCGAATCTCCAAAATGCCAATGATAGATCAACAAGTAGCTCCTCACCGAAAACGAATTCTTGTCCTACATTGGATTCTCAGGAATCTACCAGTAGTCTCTTAATCAACTGGATCGCACGGAGAGCACAAATCGTGAAATGAATCGGTAATCTCTACAGTAACAACGACCGCAGGTGGATTTCAGTGTGTTGATTTCACTGGCTACCTATGTTTGAACACTGAGAAAACCAAATATTTGTAAGCGAAAATCTTCCCTGTCTCGCGAGAGTGGGGCGCTAATTCAGAGACAAAACATGGCATTGCATCATACCAGTATCAACGGCAAGTAAGTGTTACAACAACAAGGTTGGCTTGTGGCCCAGAGTTTTCCCAAAGTTTCTGGCGATTATCAAAGACTGAATAATATACACTAACACTCAACATACAGGAACTCATAATCAGTCTTGATGTCGAATATAGAAGACAAAGTCAGAAAGTTGAATTCCAATCATGTACTACGATAACAAGGCTCGCAGACCGATTTGTCTCGATTGCGGACTCAAGAGCATCAAGGAGAAAGAACTACATCTTCCCTTTCTTGGGAGGGGAATTTCAGACGAGCTATATAACGTAATTGGGGGAAGCGACAGAACAACCACCATATTTATAACGGTTGGAGTTTACTTCACATTATTTCGAACCATTCCAGCGATTGAAGTCACCGAAAATGTAGATTGAAAATCATAAGATTATTATTCTCAACCAAAGATCTTTTGTTCTAGTCGTCAGAATTCGTTCGCCTCTAAATCAGACCACCATTGTTTGACTGCAAGAAGCCCGAGAGTCCCTCATAGCTAAGTTTACATAGAATTCAAGAGCCATGCGGTCCTTCATCAACAATCGCGGAACATTGACTGCCGATCTGTTATGCTGAATATTTCTCTATGGATCCCAGAGTTTGATGCTGCCGAAAGCGAAAC
This sequence comes from Botryotinia calthae, assembly GCA_004379285.1. Classification (NCBI taxonomy): domain Eukaryota; kingdom Fungi; phylum Ascomycota; class Leotiomycetes; order Helotiales; family Sclerotiniaceae; genus Botryotinia; species Botryotinia calthae. The sequence continues at coordinate 76,681 of PHWZ01000112.1, read as the reverse complement.
TAGCGATCATATGAATGCAGTAAAAGCAGAGCTTTGGAGGTACAGAGGGTAGAGAAGATACTTGGCAGAAATGCAAAATTATTGTGGTTGAAGGAAGAATGAGCGGATGATAGAAGTTGTGGAGGAACGTTATATCTCATATGTTGAGAGGCAACGGACTGAGGAACGGAGGTTCACGTACGAAAGTTTGTGAATGAGGGGGAGAAGAAATACAAGAAAATAGAGAGGGGAGAACGAAAAGATCGAATGTCAAATATATACAGGCGGAGAACAAGATTTGGCAGAGTGGATAAGTAGAAGACCATAAGACAGAGAAGACTTAAGTTGGAAACTTTACATGGGAAGAAACACAATATAGAATGTCGCAGTGCGAAGAGCGAGCAGTTCGGAGACGGCAAGGCAAAATTCAGAGAGCTAAAGGGGTGACATATAAACTACCGCGGCGTGGATAGGCAGAGGGCAAATAACCAGGGGATGAAGAGCATTATTACAGGGTACTTGGATGAATGTAAACTGGTCACACTAGATAAAAATTATACAGAGGGAGCAATGTGCGAACATGAGAGGCAGGCAAGGTTACGAATACAGAGTTTCCATGGAGAAACATCGCAGTACTGTGAGGAGCTAAAGTCTCTAACAAGCCAAGTTCCTTTTGGAGGTACATTTTAGTAATAGAATTGAAGTGCTTACTAGACAAAGTGATTGAAGTTGAGGATAGGGTATAGAGGGGAGGAGTTTCAACACTTGTGAGCTGGGAAAAGTTTCAAGAACCTGCATGTAGCCAGCAACCATTTTTCATTTGTGGATTCAGTTCCCTTTCAATACTATTTACAAGTGTATCCTTTGCAACGGAGTCTACAAGTTTCACCCAGCTGATGTTCAAGTCTATGCATGATAAGCGAAAGTGTTATGTGGGCCCATAGACGCATTTCACGAGAAGTCTCGTAAATTTTGGGATGAATAAACCAGATTGAGGACGATGACCTGATGCAACCTCTTTGAGGAAAGGAGAAACACTTTTTGTACTATCTCCCTATGCCACATTTTGACCTGACTATTTCCGCCAATGAAACAAACTGGGAAGGGGAGAGGGTATACGCATTATCCAGAAGACCATGGGGGGTAATGACACAAGGAAGATAGTGGATATACGAAAATAGCTTGAGACGAAGGTTCTTTTGATTCAGCAAGTGTGGAAAGGAATGTAGTCTTTTCTGCGCTCATCCTCACTATTTTATTGGATTCCAAAAGTTTTTTCGTCTTGCGTGCCACGCAGACGAAAGCAAGCAACTTTCCAGGAGCGGACGCAGTGCATTTCCATCATAACTTGCAGTCAATTTTGTTTTTCAATTGAATCAACATTGATGACATTATACGCAAAGAGGCTCTTTACTTCCCTGATTTCAGAAAAGATGATTGAGCTTCATGTACAGCAAAATGCATGATGATAAACTTTGCCCTCACCTGATATAGTACCACTTGGCTATATACAAGGACCTAGGAGGGAAGCCTTCATCCACCAATCCCATACCGTAAATATTATTGCATCTTCGTAAATTTCTCCTGTGCTTGAGCAGTTTCTCAAGCGCATCAGCGAAATCATAAAATCTCCAGCAAACCTGCCGCTCTCTGCAACCCTTCTTCTCAACGCTCCACCCAAGAAAATCATTACGCTTCGCCAAAAAGAAAACCCCCCAGGTCAGCCAAGGAAAACACTCAGCAGAGAGAATCGTGAACATAAGAAGACAGAATAATAAAGTATCATAGAAATGCAAAGAGAATATCTTTTTCGCCCCTTATCCAGATTCTCTTATTCTTTGTTTCCCATCTCCTCCTTTTCATATTCCAAGCATCAATCAATCAGACTCTATTCAAGCAGTAACATCCTCTTCTATCTCCAAGCCAAAATTCCCACTCAGCAAAAACCTTTCTCCATTCAAATCACCAGAAAGAACAGAAACGCAAAACGCAAGAAAACAAACATATACATAAACTTCCAACCATAAATACAAGCAATGGAAGGTTTTTAACAATTCCTAAGGAGAATGAATGAATACACAACTATGTAATTCTTCAGAAATCATTATTGATGAATACTAATAACCATTCTTGGGAGGGGAAACTCGTAGCAGCAGCAGTAGTAAAGACTTTGCACAAACTCATTTCATTTCATTGTATCTTAATCATCCATCCATCTATCTCTAACCATCCATATCCATCCACATCCATCCACATACATATCCATCCATCTAAGGCCCAACCTCGGCTCGGATCGGTCAAACAATCTCCAGACCATCAACTAACCTTAACTAACACTACCAGTACATACCAGTACAGTCCCATAACCGAACCAACCAACACCCCCCAAACCTCGTGACTCCTCTGCTCGAACCCACCTGTTGCATATCTAAAAAGTTGATATTTTGACTTCTCAAGAATTTCTAGAGCTTTACCTCCTCCCTCCAAAAAGTTGATTTGATATTTTGGCGGAAATAGTTGAAAATACTTGTTTTCGTTACCCCTGATTATCTGAAGAAATTCTTTTTCTCACCAAGTGTTGAAGTTTGGAAATAGATGGTTATTTTATTTTTCCATTGATTAATTCCAGATTGGGTATTACTACTATGGAATAAGTAAAGAGTAGTTTATTCAATTTTCAAAGATATTCAAGAATTTTGGATCTCAAGAGAGGTATTTATATTGAGTATGTAGATGTTTGATCAAATTATCTGATTTCTGATTTCTTTTTTGCTAAGAGAGGGGAAATAGTTGGTTGTAGATGTGGGGAATGGAAATATAGGGGTAGGTTTGATGATTGGATTAGCAGTTTGGAAATTAACAACTTTTTGGAGGGGTGTTGAGGAAGGGAGGGAGGGGGAGGATGGGTCTTACATTTTTGGGGTGGAGATGTTTGTATGGATGGATGGGTTTGGAGAATACTGAATACTTGAAAGTAGGGACAAGGACAAGTAAGAGATGGGGATGATTTGAAGGGTTGTGTGGTGTGTAGTTGTAGTTGTAGCTGGGGGAGCTGGAATAGATGGGTTGGGGCATGCAGGTTAGATATTGATGTGAATTAAGTGAGTGCACATGTCAACATTTATATGTATGTCTAAAATCAAGAGCTTGACTCCACATACCAAAGTATTCGAAGTCAGATAAAAGAATACTAAGATAACCACGAGGAATATAGTCCCTACAAGCTGCCAAAACACTTAACTAAATGAAAGAAATCAAAATTATTATGAGCTAGAACTCCATTATATAACTTGAACATTGAACATTCGTGATCTAAAAATCTTCAAATAACCACAGCCATAACCATTCTCATCATCATCTCTACATTATAACCACACCCCCAATAACAACAGCCGCACCCCAAGCCAACAACCCTCCACTAACCGCTTCCGCCGCACCCCCCTCAAAAGCCACAATATTACCCTTATCCACCAGACTCAACACCGGCGTAGGACTAGCCACCGATCCCGCCGTCTCATTCCCATTCCCCGCCTCATCAGGATAAAACGGTTTTGCCAAAATCACCCGCGACGGTTTTCCCGCCTCCGAAGACAAATCCTCATCATCATCTCCAGTCCATGCAACGGCCTGTTTAGCAAGTCCCTGAAGCTGTCCCTTCAGTTCATCTTTTGCGACATTGAGATAATTCTCTGCATTGATATCGAGATCGAAATCAGGGATGCCGCCGGATCCGATACCGAGGAGTTCTAAAGCGGGAGTGACGCTGGGGAGGGCGGGAGGTGTGGGGATTAGGTTTGTGAGATCATTGTTGAGGTTTTCTGCACAGGTGAAGGCCGGGGTTAGCGGACATCTACCACCGGTGCCACAATTGGGGTATTCGGGGTCATAAGTGGGCTCGGGACGTGGAGGGGGGCTGCAACTACCTTCATTGCCGAAGTCTCCGATACTTCCGACGAAATCGGAGATGTGATTGAGAATGGAGTCGTCACCTACGATAGGGTTGTTGTTACCGATTGGTTGAGAGGGTGGCTGGGCGACGGGAGTGTTGATTGGTGTGAGAGGGGTAACAGCTGGAGCATTCTGCGATTGCTGTGGACCGACAGGGGAAGCTTGTGGTACTATAGCGCTGGGAGAACGCGATGGTCCTGCGACTGGTGTGTTGGGAGGTATAGGGCTGGCAACGTTTCCAAGTTGATATATATTAACTGATTTGACTAACCAGTATCTAGTTTTATCACGTTAGTTTCTTTTCTTTCCCCTTTGAATAGAAAGAGCAATAAGGTTTGAGGAAGAAAACTCACTGATCACCAAAAGCCTCTGGTTTACCCGCCACATAATCCACACAAGTTGCCGCTTTTGGTGCACAAGTAGCATCACTTGACCAAACGGCACTTGCCCAATCTCCACAGAAAGTTGTATCAAAAATCAATCTATTTTCTTTAAAATGAGTATCGATATCGCAATCACCTTCAAAATTTGAGACTGGAGTTCCCCATTTACTTGGATCGGGATTGGGTCCATTGATATCTGCGGGTGCTGTTCCAGCTGGGAAGAAATAGACGCGGATATGGGACGAGGTCCATTCCATGGCATAGATACCACCGCCATTGAGATTGAATCCTCTGCCATAGCTGTTGGTACGTGTATCACTAATTCCGCAACCGACGCCGACGGGATTGGCAAAGTTGTTGCAATTGGCGCTTTGAAGAGTACCAGTTTGTCCGGAGCCAGCGACTGAGCATGTTGGTCCACTTTATTTATTCGTGTTAGCGAAGATACCTCAAAGTCACGCTCGCGGTTTGCAGGAAGACTCACGAGTGTAAAGACATGAGATTATGGTTCTGGCTATTCACACCCTCGATGATGTCAATTTCACCTATGATTATCGTTAACGATAGGCTCACTGCTATGAATATAGCACAACATACCATTGTATGGCCAATTATACCCCACAGTCCACACTGTACGAACAGATTAGTCTCATATTGAATAACAGATACCATAGTCAATAACTTACTAGCTGGCCATGAACCACAGGCACCACCAGGCATATGAGCCAAATCGGCGATGAAAAGTCCATGTGTCCAACTCTTTTTACTCTCAATTCTCACGCTATTTCTTCCCGGTCCACTAGGATTCAATATCGTTTTGGAATCAACTCCCATATAGACTCCATCACTTCTGACTGATATCAATCCTTGCTGAGACGCAGCACTCTCACTCACATACGCAACGAAACCATGAGTCGGATCTGGGTCTGTGAAGAAGTCAAACGCATCGAAAAAAGTATTGCCACTATAGCTCTCCTCTAATCGATATCCTGTAAGTGCTGTAATGGTAGTTATGAAACTGGAGATGGTAAGGCATCTCAAAAAGAGTGATGAGGTTGCCATTTTTGACTATCTTCAAATGTATGAAGGAAGAAAGGAGGTGAAAAAAACGAAACGAGGAGAAACGAGTGACTGAATAAAATGCAATATTATAAGATGATAGGGAAGAATGGGCTTATAAGAGGCGGTGATTAGAACACATTCTTATGTTCTTCATATTTACTTCTGAGACTACTAGACCCAGGCCAAGTGTTGTCATAGCCACTGGTTTCTGTTGCCTCCAACCCATTGAATACTTATTGATATTTTGAGAGTATTTTTCAAATATTCTCGGAATGAAACTCGCATTCCTGAAGATGTTGCAATTTGTATTGGTCACCGGAGAATGTTCCGTCCCTCTAGTTTCCATCAACCGAGCAAAGGGGTCGAGAAAGCGGAGATTCGGAATGCACCATGTGAAGAACCAAGGGGAAATAATAAATGTATATATTGGATGGACTACCATATAACAGGTGATTTCACTTAGCCTTGCCTCCTGTTAAGATTAATCACTAACTTCATTGCAGTTGCAATTTCGCACGCTTGAATCTCGCCCGTTAAAGTTTACCTAGAAGAAAATGGACATTTTGGTAAAGGTTCAAAGAAGACATGAAATCATCAATGGCATAAAACGCGGTAAGAAATTCGAAATCCTCCATATGTTCCATGTAGATCGGGTCTAGAACAGAGTTGGTTGCCATGTGAAGCATACGTAGCACTTGCCCTTCGAGTTACCTTGATAATCTGAGACACTTGAGCGATCGTCCAAGTAAACTATACAGATCACCTATTGCCCTGAGCAACAAGTAGAGTTTGTCGATGATCTTCGCATGAAGAAAGCATCTCGTGCCTGAAAGAAAAACACTCGAGATTCGGAGTCGAGAATAATGGTAAAAACCTATCAATCACGTGTTAAAAGCGTTTGAAGAATTGTTGCACATCTGTAATTTCACCTCTGCAAATTCGTTCACATTGATTTGGCTTCTAATCAACACTCTTCAAGATTCATGTGATATGTCACATGTAAATGGGATAAAAAGCTTTTGTTGCGCATCTACAATCTTGTCCATTTAATTTAATTTCATGAATTCCTCTCGTCTATCATGGACTATTTCTGGGCTTTAGATTTGGGATTTCGGGGACACTCTTTGAAGAATGGATTTGAATGAAAGCTCCTGCATATACAAGTCGGGAGTAGATAATCATATGTTATACATTCAGCCACTTGCACTATTACGGGAGAATGAACTTTGTAAATGTAAATATAATGTTTATAAACCAAACAATCTCCCAAATCCCCATCCATTCCCAACACCGACCAAAACGCAAATCCTCAATCTTCGATTTATAATATACAAAAAGATCATTTTGTCTTCCCTCTATCCTCACGACTCACGAGAGTACAATCTGTTGCCCGGGGCTCAACTCATCTCCCTCTCTTACAATTTCATTCCCAATGCTTTTCCCACTCTCAAGCTTTGTCTAATACTCAGATCCAACATGATCTCCTCACTTCCTCCGGGAATAGCATAAGCTCTAACATCTCTATAAAGTCTCTCCACCTTTCCACCTTGTCCACCACGACTATAACTCAGACCTCCGAAAATTTGACTTGCTTCTCTAGCACAGAATTCAAAGGTAACAGTAGCTTGAGCCTTGAGACCTGCGATTGGCCCACCAAGTCTCAACATAGCTTCTGTCTCTCCCATTTTTGAGCATTGGTAAATGAGGGATTCGAGCCAAGAATATGAGGCTTCGATTTGACGCGCCATATGAGCGAGCTTGAGACGAATGACAGGGTGGTCAATGAGTTTCTTGCCAAATGTGCGACGCTTATGTGCGTACTTTACACATTCCTCGTAGCAGACACGGGAGAAACGGAGACATTGGATAATTATACCAATTCTCTCATGGTTAAAGTTTGTCATGATAACTATGGGATTATTAGCAGATTTTCAAAGACAGAGTTACGACAGAACATACCTTTGAATCCTTGGTTCTCCTTTCCGATAAGATTTTCAACTGGGACCTTCACATCCTCAAATGTAACATATGTAGTTCCACTAGACCAAACACCTTGACAATCCATCTTTCTCGTGCTAACGCCACCAGCCGACCTCTCGATAAGAAGAACACTGACACCATTCATACCCTCCTTCCCAGTTCTAACCGCAGTTGTGAAATAATCACTCCAAATACCATTAGTGATCCATTTCTTCTCACCATTGACGATATAATGTTTTCCATCTTCAGTCAACTTGGCCTCACAGGTCAAATTCGCGACATCAGAACCAGCATCTGGCTCTGTAATGGCCAAACAAATTCTCTTGTCACCATTTAAGATTCCCGGTAGAATTCTCTCGACCAGAGCTTTCTTTCCAAATTTAACCAGAGGTGGACAACCAATTCCGAATCCTCCGATAACATTCCACACAAATCCACCGCTTCCTGCACGCGACAATTCATCTGTGAGAAGCATTTCGTGGAATAAATCCCAATTCTCAGGTGCCACACTCTTGATTCTATTCTCTGTGTATTGAGTTGGATAGTGCATACCCATCAATCCAGCCAGATATCCTCGAGTTCCCATTTGTTTGTATATTTCCTCTGGGACTTTTCGTGCCTCGTCCCATTCGCCCACATTTGGTTCGATTTCGGCCGAAACCCATTCGCGGATTTCTTCGCGGAGAGCAGCATGTGTCTCATTGAAATATGGTGAGTGGTACTATCATCACATTAGTATAATTCGCAGATTCACGGCGGTAGAAAAAACATACACCCTGATACCACGATGGATCCGCGAATGGGATCAAATCACCATACGGATCCAACGGTTCCGATTCCTCCTCAACCTGCTCCGCAGCGGTTGTTGGAGCTGGCACAACAGCACCACTTTCCGCCTGTGGCTTGACTGCTTCTTTTGCTGGTGGAGGAGTCGCAGGTGGTGTTGGTGGTGCTGCGGCTTTCTTTGTGTCTAATGATCCCACCTGTAGCTTTGCCTTGTATTTCTTGAGAATACCCTCATTATGGTATTTCCAGAATTGTTTCGAAGCATCTTTTCCGGCAACTCTTGTGAGAATCTTTTTGCCGCCTGGATGGTCGTCTTGGAATTTGGTGAGATCATAGACATCTTCATCTACGACAATGTAGAGATCATCGGGCTTATTGTGCGATGCAACATCACTCTGGCTGAACGTCTTCGACATTTTGCTATATGTGTTGGCTCGTATTGTATAATCTGTTAACGTAAGTCTCACAATGTAGATATATCGATTCTAAATAGTAATAAAAACAAGAAAGTGAGTGAATAGGAATAAAGGAGGGGGGGTGTGAAGAACGAGATGTTTTTATTGATTATTCGGAGATGCTACTCGCTTTGGTTTGACAAGCAACCTTCTCTTTCACATGTCACTCTCACTTCAAACAAACATCGCATGCCATCGATTCTTGATTCAGCTACACTCCGTCTTCCGTTACCAGCCAATTTAATCTTGCATGGAAACTCTCTTCACCCCGGATTTTCTCCATCTTCTACGAGTAAAATGCTATCACCTGCCTTCCGCAAACACCTCATGTGTACTCTGTCTTACGATTTCCCATTACATGATTGGCCAATACATCGTATTTGACATGTGAAATCCTCCCGGTTGCATTTAGCGTTGATGTCCGGATACCGAGGTATTTTCACCAGCACCGAAAATAGAACACACGTGACTGTTCTCGGCACGTCTTGAAGTGCAAATGAACTCGAACTCGAACTCGAACTGGAACAACAATCAGTGCAAACGAGAAACTCTCAGATAAAGTACCAAGTTTCACCGGATTCTTCACATGTCATGCATGTCGCCAGATCTGACTCGGGATGGGAATCCTAATATGCTATGGTATTTTGCTAATGGACGCTCAAATCAAGTCAGTCCGAGTCAAATTCTAAGTTTTGGCCGTGCAATGTTGCTTCAAAAATCCACCCAATGATATCGAGCATCCGTTCCCCTGTTTAAACTTCAGACCACGCCTTATAAACAATCCTACTTCCATAAACTTGTCCCTTCTTGAGCAATACTTGTCCTCTCCATTTCTCCTCGTTAATTGCGTTCACGTATCGACTTGGCTCAACACAGAACCCACTGCCAGCTCCTCTAGCCTCAAGTCCCTCAACTGCTGGTACATCGATGTATTTTCCAGTATAAAATTGGAATGCGGGTTCGGCACTCAAGACTTCCAGATGGATACCAGTTTCTGGATGAGAAGCTTTGACTAATGTAGTGAGAGGCAAAGATCGTGTATCGAGGGGAGTTGATTCAGTTTTCGCATCTACGACGAAGCAGTCATCAATATTTAGATCTTCGGGACCCAATGTAAACTCCTTATTAGGTGTAATGCTCTTATATGGCTTTGGTCCAGAGGTAGGAATACCTCCATCGTCGACCGGTAAGTAGTCATTGGTACATAATGTGACTTGTGTACCTTCGATTGTCGATTTGCCACCGAGGTTGAAATACCTATCGTGATATTAGTTAACTGTCTTCGGGGAAAACTAAAACTAGTTGAATCAGATTAAGACTACTCACGAATGATTTGTGACATTGACAACTGTCTCCTCAACCCCCTTTCCGTCATCCACCAACTTGACCTCATATTCCAAACCCAACACTCTAACTTCCTTACCATCAACCTGTTGTTTTCCAGTAGTATAAACCACGCTAACATCCAACGTTCCCGGATAACCTTCCTCGCCATCCTCATCCCTCAACGTAAACTGCACACTTTCACCTCCCTCCAACTCCCCAACCCCCGGGATCTCTTTCAATCCCACCAACTTCGGGCCTTCCCAAACACGTTTACCCCATCCCTTCACACCACCATGTAAAGCATTCACCCCATTGTTCTGCGCAAGAGTATAAGACTTTCCATTCAGAGAATTGATTTTCGCATTCGAGATACGATTCGCGACTCTTCCGATCGTTTCACCAAAAAACGGCTGATTGTGTTTTTGATACAGCTCTTCGGTTGGAAATGATTGGACGATATTCACCGATTTGTCTTTTGTGGGAACGAGGAAGCTTTGGATGATGGCTCCCAAGGGGAGAAATTCGAAATCTGCATCGAGAGGCATTTTGATGTTTTCGTTTTGATAGTTGAAGAATTGAGGATTACAGGTGAGTGTGAAAAAAAATTCAAGATGATGTAAATAGAAATTTCCTTTACAAGAAGAAAATTAATGAGGTCATATGAGGAAGGAGGGGTAAATGTGTCCTGAGCCTGATTTTGAGGAGGTGGGGTGAATCTGTATGGGGAAAGTGGGGGTGGATTATCCATGGAAGACGGTTTTTCCGTGTATGTATGATTAATAGGAGGTTGGTTTTAGATGAATCTTAGGTACTTCGCCTATGTGATATTAATCCATGCACTTCATGCTCATGTTTGAAGCTTCAAGGGGACATTGAAATGCGTCTCTAGAAACCAGATATCAATTTTGCCAATGTAATCTCTTTCTTACAAAAATTCTGGACAAATTCTTCCGTCAATTACTTGAAGCTTACAGTGATGGTTCGTTGGCTCATAATGACTACTCCAGTCCTATTTAATATTTGTTGTGATAGTGATACGACATTGTTGAATGAAGCAAAATTTTGAAATTTTGTAGTTAGTGCCTCGCCAATTTCTCATGAATTTGGCGCTCCTGCTCCTATCTCGCTTCCGAGATTAATTCCTCTTTATAGACTAGCTTTCCTATTTAGAGCAAATTCAGACAAGCTAAGATGATCTTGACAGCAGACCTCGCCATATAATCCATCCATTGAAAGACTAGTCATCACCTATGGCGTTTTGAATGGTATCTCGGGTTAGTCTCGCTGGTAGAGGTGCTGCTACGATTCGTGCCAGGTGTAAGATCCGAGGACTGCGACTTAGGATATTGCGAGGGGGGATATTGCGAGAGATCACTTGGCCAGGCGACCTGCCTATTCCTTTCCTCCCTGGCCAAGAATGTGTGGTAAAGAAACCATCGTGCGATCCAGTTGGGACATCCGAAAGTTGGATGAGCAAGGTTCCAATAATCAGACGTTTGATCAGTGCCACCTTTACATAACGATCGCATAGCTTGGTCCTTTGAACGTTCTACAAAATCGCTCCACTTGCAGAAAGGAGGCTTTTTGCCCTGTTTTACGTTGCTTTTTTCAGAAATTAGCCTTATATAAACAATCTCTGTTTCTTTCTACACATCTGTAAGTATGAAGTCTGGTACGTAGCTCGAGGAAAATTCTTACTTCCATTAGTGCATATGTTTCAGGATCTATGTGAAGATGCTCCATAAGCACTTCTTTAGTCTCGGTCATTGCTAATGGTGGTAGCAGCGTACTTCTAAATAGAGTTTGGTGATTTGTCATCATGTGGCGATCATAGTCACCTTGATGTTCAAAACGTCTGAAACAGCCATCGGAGTAACAATAGATAGGGGCGATATGATTGAAAGAGGATCCAGTGAGGGGAGCTGGAGGCGTAGTTGCCTGTTTTGCTAATCCACTCTCTGTTAAAAATGACGGTAAAACATTGCCAATAGTCCAGGATTCAGCATCTGCCTTAGAATGAGAATTCGACAGACTAGAAGGGTAGGGACTGATTTTATCGAAGCCAGGTTCATAAGAAGATGGCGTTTTCATTGGCTTTTGCTTTGTGTAGGCTGAAAGAGACAATTTGTCGCTCATACGGTCTAGTGGTTGCTTTTTATTCCTCAACGACTGATAATTATCGTTTTCAGCAAATTCCAGCGACGATAAAGTTGGTGTAGAAACTATCTTTATGCTTGGCTTTTTCTTAATGATACCTACAAGATTGAAGGCCGGATCTTTTCCAATGCAGACCCATATTGGTGTCGGCATAGAAACCAATATTAATGTTGAAAAGCTGCTGAATCCAGCTTCAACAGTAACAGAGTTGGCAATAACGGGCATCATGCGAAGCCATTCAGCGAAGAGATCAGCAGATAATTCTGGAGCCAGATCCTCCTTGAGTCTCACACTCAGTAAGATCCTCGGAAATTGTTCATCGGCAGAAAGAAGGCTTGACACAGGTGATGAATCAGAACCTTGATCAGAATCTGTCCCTTCATTGCTCGCGAAAGAAGCGGGACTTGGCGATCCCAGTGATTGCAAAGGACTTTGCAATGACATCGGTTCCGGCTTTGGCTTTGGGTTTACTGAAAGTTGTATGCTGGATGGTAAAGCTTGATTCTGAGTAAGAACAACATGCAGTGGAGCTTTCTGCAATTCTCTACCTTCAGGCATTCAGTTTTGTAGTCGGCATAGTATTCTGTTGTACAGGACCGCTGCGGTAAACTTCGGATATGAGCTCAACAGGCGTAGTTCTGTTGTCAACGCATAGGTGAACGAATGACGCCCGACGCCATTTGCAATATTATTGAAACCACAAGCAGCAATGAGCTCTGTAGTCCCGCAGCCATCTCCTGTGTTCGCAGTGCCCGATGAGCAGCAGTCAAGCAAGAGTAGAACGTCGGATTTTGCTTGTTCCAAAGAATTTTGAATACCGCCCCATTTTACTATTCTAAAACCAGGGTCTCGGGGATCAGAGCGACTAATTGCCTGAAGTGTTAGTTTAAAGGGGAAATTATAGGAGAATCATCAAGCAATTTGCCGAATGGTTCCGCAGTCACAGACTTGATGAAGCTTTTCAAAGACTGAAAGGATTTCGAACGTCCAGAAGGTCGGAAAGTCGACATGTGTCGAATCCAAGCTTGAAAGTATATCGTAGAAAATGTCTATTGATCACTTACCTCACCCAGTCCGGCTGCCGATTATGAGCCAGCATGCCATGACCGCCATAATAAACAATTTTCAGGTGTTCCGTACTATCTCCACCTAATTCAACAAAATCCAAAATTCTTTGATTTAATTTTTTGTGGCTTCCTTCGCTGGGAATACGGTAGATCTCGACTTCGAAGTTGTAAATAGAAGCTAGAACAATGCCTAATTCATGAACTTCTCGCGAAACACGTAGATATGGGTCTTCGTCCTCCCATAATAACAGAAGAGCGTAAACTCGGGGATATTTGACTACGGAACTTCCAGTCAACGAGATTTTCTCGAAAATTTGAACATTGAGGCAGTCAATAGTTCACATAGAGTTGGATGCTAAGTGTTGGGTATCACTTACTCTTTCGATCATTTGGATAAGCCGCATTAGCAGCTTTTTGTACCTTTTCACCAAAGTCGCGTAAGGTGATATGATACTGTAGTTGACTCAGATCATGAGGCTCAATTAATGGGTCTGGAAAGACGTCGTTCATTTCAGTGTCTGTCATTGTTCTGTACAACTTCAATCATTGAAGTTTCAAAGTACGCTTTTGATGTTGAAAGTTTCATTTCAGGGTGAGAGAAATCAATCTGCAGTCAGCCTCATCTCACTGGCTAACCCGAATCGGTAGGTGGTACTTTATCTAGATGCTGGTCAATCTTGTGACCTCGACACCTTTCTGAAAATTACGAGTTTTGAAGCAGACTCGAAGAGAAATTGCCGGCGGTCAATATAGTACGCCCTTATGTATCATATCTACTGATATATATTAAAAAGATCATTTAGAGGATTGAGTCATAAAGACATTGTGAGATTGTTGAAGGGAGTTCAGTTTGTAAAAGCTTCAAAGTGATTAATTGAGCCAATTGGGAAAGATTAGGATGATTTCCAGAGAGAGAGAAGATTGTGGCAAACAGAGGTGCACTCAACCAGAAACTCAATGATGCCACCAAAGATTGAGCCCCGCATTCCTACCTGCAAAACTTGCTTTCGTCGTCATACCCAGTGCATCATATAATAATTTACAGCCTGTTCTCTTATGAAGCAATCGCAAACCATAACAGGGGCAATTGGCCTAGAATGGCTAGGACTGTAATTAGTACTTGTTATCAAATCCCACGGAATTCGTGTTGAATGGATCAAACACAAAAACCTTTTAGCTTCCTCAACAGGAGACAATATACCAATGTTATATTTGCAGTGATGGAGAGATGTATCTCGGTGAAGCAGCAGCAATCGTACACCAAGAATCATGGAGTTTAGGTCAACTGAAAGAGAAAACGAGGATGTGAAATCTCGAACTCAGAGAAACCTTCTCCTCGAGCAATATGGAGAAAGCAAGAGTAGAAAGAAGAATACATATATCGTCTCTATCTTTGTGTACAAAAGCGAGATGGGCCTCCATCACTCAAGCATATAGCACTAGTGCCAACAAATACTGTATGTACTCTTCTAAAGAAACTTCGGCATGTGATCTAGAATTTAACCCTCATTTCTGGCAAAGTCTAATAATAGAGTGTAGGAAGTAGAATGTGGATATGGATGCATGTATCTGCAGTGGATCTGCGAATGTAGGCAAAAGATATTAGATGATTGTACCGGTAGCCCTATGGAAGAGAAACCTTTCATTGATGCGAAGAATCACTCCAATGAAGGCATTTGCATTTTTATTCAAAGCTGGAAGTTCAGCCAAGTAGAACTTTAGCAAATGTACGACATTTCTGCAGGGAGATACCCAACGCCAACGGAAGTACGTCCAAACCACTTAGTTCACCACGACGGACGCAACATCCCACCAACGGACTCCCATTGCGGCTCAATCATTTGTTCAGAATCTCGCTGAATGTTAATGATCCGACATTTATCCGATCGGCTAAGGAACCACCACCAACGAAATCAAACTTGTTTCTGAATCTTTCTTCACTTCCGCTCTCTTCCTATGGGCCCGTTCGAATCAAATGCGTCCATATCACCAACATCGAAATACCCTTCAAAATCTCTGCACAAGGATTCGACATTGAGCGTCCGGAAATTCTGGTGGAGTCGTCGAAGGCTTCTACCCATGCTCTTAATGTCGTGGATCCAGCTGCAGCCCTGCAGCAACGGCCAAACATTACCATTGAGGAAGAGTTCTCGAAATTCCATAATCGAGCCATACGACCTTGAACCCTTTCACTCTCCACTCATGAGTCACCACACCACACCATGCTGTACTGTATGTACTGTATCACGCTTTTTGTCGTGGCCATATACAATTTGGCCCCGTTGTCCATCTACCATCCAACCAATTTCTGATACAGTGGGGTACCAGAGAAAATAGCTACGACGCTAACCCCAATACGGTAGGATGTAAACAATTAAACTCATCTTGATTTGATTTCGCATATCATATCATATTCAAGCCCAAATTTACTCGACCCTTTCTCTCTAACATTATTTCAACCCATGTTGCCTTTAAGCTCTTGCTTTGTATTTTTGCTTCTGATTCTATGAAGCATCGAGCATTCCCTTAATTCCATACGCAATACACTGTACAGTATCCGCCTTGCTTTCCAGCAAGACAAAAAACATATCAATTGTTGATCAAGGTAAAAGCTCATACATCGAGGGTATGGCGGAGAACGACGTAACCATGACCGTGGAGGTTGATCAACCTATTGCTTTACGGAGACAAAGAAGAAGTTGTATTGGTACAGAGACACGATCACGATCGACCTCTCGAGCTTCAACGCCGTCTATGATCGAGGTATCAATCCCTTTACCCGCAACACCCAGAGCAAGCAAACCTAAGAAGAAGGTAAGATATTCCGACCCAGGTTCAAACCTTCTTCAGGGATCTTCTTCTGGCCTGACACCATTCCTTCGAAAATCATCTCTATCATCTGCGAGATCAAACCGTCGACATTCAGCACCTGTAAAGCGACTACTGGATCGTCGGCAGGACAACGAGCCATTCTCTGGAGAATTCCAATTTGCCCCACTACGACAAGTGTTGGATGGCAGAGTTACTAGGCGTATGAAAAGGAATCGACTAAGTGAGGAGACCAACAAGATTGACTGGGAGAAGAAACATGAGGCCAAAGCAAGAAAATCGGAAATATTTCGACTCAAGCAGGAATTGAAGGAAAAGGATCACGAATTGCAGTGTATCCAGGATGAGCATGACGCTGCAAGCCAATTAGTATTTGAGGCAGGCACATCCATTCGTGCAAATCCTGTTATCATGGAGAAGTTTCAAGAAATGGAACAAGAGATCCAGGAGCTAAAAGCAGAGTTATCACGAAAGGAAGAACGTTCGAACGCCCAACATGACTGGCAAATTGGAACGCAGGATCCATTTGATTTCGATGACGATGATGATCACAGTATCAGTATGAGTGTGGGGGGAGATCATGATACCTTTAATAGACATGATGATACTAACATGGTGATCGACTCTTCATATGACGACCATACGATGGTAACTTTTGACGGTCCTTTCTCCAATTCAGATGACCTGACAAACGCGCACAATATTCCACCTCCATCACCACCTGCCACAATAGATGATACATCTTCGCAAAAGCCTTTCCATGAATCAACGTCAACACAAGCTAACTTCCCGGATCCTCTCAATGAAAAGCTCGAAGCTCAACTTCTTCACTTGCAATCCGAGATCAAGACTCTTACTTCCACCTTGGCACTGAATAAAGATCATGAACATCGTCTTTCCCAAAAGTTGATGTCATACATCCCATCTGATCAATCTCACGATAGCTCATCTCTCGACTCTGCGCTTGATTCAATTCTTACAACTCTTACTATTGCTCAGGCTCAGGCTCTTGAAAAGGATGCATCATTCAATGCTCTCTCAAACGAAGTGATTTCTTTAGGATTCTCCACAGACCCGGAAACCACCATCAAGATTATTGTAGAACAATTCCGCAACGCAAGACTCGAGTTCGAATATCTCAATCCTGGAGAAGAAACTGAAGGATTTGAAAATGACAAACTTTTGAGTATGTTGCTGGGACGTCTCAAGACTTTGGTCGAGAAGACAAGGGAACAAGATGAAACCATCGATCAGTATCATGCACAAGAAGTCATTCTTAGACGAAAACTGGCCGCTCGTATTGATGCCCTGCGAGATGTTCAAAAGGAACTATCCGCTGTTTCAACCGCTGTCTCAAGAATGAGTAAAGAACTCGCCGAAAACGAAACTTCAAACTCACGCCTCCAAAGTGCGCTGAATGGTTATCGAAGTGAGGTTTCTGGATTGGAGAATCTCGTCGAGAAAATCGAAAAGGAGCACAAAGTCGTCGAGGATGATCTGAAACGTGGAATCCATAACCTAGATGACCAACTCCAACACGAAATTTTCAGGGCAAATGCATTTGCCATGGAGCTTGAAGGGAAGAATATGATTGTGGGTGAACTTTCTACAAGATTAACAGCTGCTTTGAGCGCTTCTGCCAGCCTCCGGGATCTTCTCAATGAGAAAGATGGACAAATACTTCTCCTTGATCGACGAATCAACGAGGATTTCACAGAACGCGATGAGAGAATATCAGAGCTCCAGGAAGAACTTGAAAGAACAACACACATTCTGAAAAACACTCAAAAAGCGGTTGAGAACTTGCGACAAGAAAACTCAGATCTGAAGACCGAAAACGAGGATCTTGAGAACTGCGCAGAACAATTAAAGGGGCTAGTCAGCAAGGAAAAGAGAAGAGGAAAGAAAATAGTTGATGGAATGAGAAAACAACTCGCTAGTGTTATGGATCTCGGAAAGGGATATATGGAGAGTGATAATGAGTCCAGTGAGACGGAAGCTGGAGAATTCACAAGAAATCTGCAAATAAAAGCCCCGGTTGTCAGAACAGGTCAGTATCTGGATGCGGCAATGGCAAGAAGAAGATCAAGTGGTGGTGTGGGAGCTAGTGGGAAGAAGAAGAGAAGAAGATTTGATAGTGGATTAGGATTTTTGGAGGAGGAAGAAAATGAAGCTGGGGATGAGGGAGAGAGAGAGGACGTTTGTGCTAAGAGGGAGGAAGTGGATTTACTTGGTTGATTTATGACGCTTTCACTAATGACTTGTCTGGATTTCTGGAGTTGGATGCCGGATAACTTCTATCATATTGTACTATACCGCTCTATAACTTTCGGGGACTGGGAATGGGTGGATTAAATAGGATGGGCACATACATGGTGGGAATGGGAAACTGGATTGACAGATATACGGATGAATGGAAGTCTGTCTGTTTGTCTGTCAAACATATCTGTCGATATAGTTCTATTTGTTTTATTTTGTTATTCTGCGGTATGTCTAGAATAGGAAAGATTGGCTGGAGTAGTATGATATGACATGATACCTCTTTTTGTGTATGCAAATGGAGATTTGGCGATGGAAATGATATGAAGGTACTTTTTTTAGTTAGTTGTAATGATATAGATAATTTAGCATAAGTTCTGTTTATGTGATCTTAACTTCATAATCTCAAGTGCCCTATTCATGCATGTACACTCGGAGTTCTCGCTCTAGTAGTAGAGCGAGGTGATGATTTTGAATGGAGCTTTAGCAATGATAGTTGTGTTTGAGATATATGTAATTGTGAACAGGCTGAATGTAATATTATCATAGGAGTGACCTTTAGGTTCCATGTATGGGTGGGAATCATTAATGATGCTTCTGACGAAGAACTAGATTGAGTTGCATTTATTATTAACGTGAATTGGAAATGTGTCAATTTGAGAAATGTTGGTCTGTTGTGACTCATCTGGAGAACAATCCAATGCCGTAGGAGATGATGTTGAGATTGAAGTTTAGATTTGGGATTGAAGTATCATGAAGTTGTTTAGTTGATAAAATTGAGATAGTGACGATTTGGAAGATTTTCTTCCTTGTTGGAGAAAAGTATGAGGGGTTCTCATTTAGGGGTTGATGCGGGAGTTTAAAGATGAGAGAAATAGAGGAAAGGAGGGGAAGGGGTGCGGGTGTGAGGGTAGAGGGGGAAGCGTATAATAAGCGGATTTGGGAATAGTTTAAGAGATGGAAGTAATGGAGTGAGAGGTAGAAAGGGATGTTGAAGGAAGCGAGAGGATATTTCCGCAAGGAGTGTTTAGTCTTTCTATACTTGATTCGAGTATTCAAGTACTCAGGGCATTGTTTTTAAGATTAAAGCTTACGTTATATCTAAATGAGTTATCAAAAACCTCATGTTCTCCTCTAAGAAAAAAACCCCCTCTCTACCTGAAAACTCTCCCCCTTTTCCACATATCCCTACATTCCCATAACCCACATTAACTATTCTGAAAGAACCAACCTACTCTCCATTCATCCAATACAATTTCACATACCCACAAACCCCCATCTCTCAATCCTCTTTCCCAGAAATTCCAATTTCTCAAATCTCAAAAATCTTAAAAAAATCAACTTTTTTATCCTCACAACTTTTTCGAACCTTTAGCAGATTTTTTGAAAAAAGTGTCCCAAATGACAGACTCTGTCATTTGGGACTGGAATATCAACTTTTGAGACGTGCAACAAGAGGGAAAGGAATGGGAATCAGGTGTTTTGGGGAGCTGTGGTTGGTTCGGGTAGGGTTCGGAAGTGGAGGATTGTTGTTCCGAGGGAGGGGTTGGAGGAGGGTTGTTTGTGGTGGTGCAACTGTTGGAATTTGGTTGAGAATGGTGGCTTGATGATTTGGAGGATATAGACTGCTGAATATGGAAATTGTGAGATGCTTGTTTGAGGATTTTTAGTTATGGAGCTTTGTAAACTTGTGTGTGGAGTAGAAAAGCTAGTTATTCTTTGAAAAGGAACAAAAATGAAAGAAAAGAAGAGACAAATTGACTCTGAGAACTGGTATGATGTGGAAAAGAGAGAAAGTTTCTAAAGCTTGGTTTCTTCTATTGAATCAGTTTGGCACTCCCTAATGCATTCCTTCTCTTCTCCTTCTCCCCAAGTTCTTTTCGTGACAAGTTCCTTTATAACCAACCACCTGCTCGCTTATTTCATTGAAGGTTTGTGTCTTGATGCTTGGAGGATGTAGAAAACATTGAGAACACTGTCACTTAAATTTGATTTTTTTGGATTAGTGATCAATCAGCTGTCTATATTATCAGAGACAATTCTCTATGCACTGGTTTCTCAATATGTTGTGAAAAAAGGTCTTTTCTTTTCAAAATTCTGGGACTGCAGCTAGGTATCTTGAGTGCCGGTACTATTTTGTTCGCTGGTTATCTTTTCTTCTTTTCTGTAACTAACCTGCATCTTAGAATGATTGCTTTAAAGAAGTAGATGTATATCACAATCTTCCAATTGTTATTGGGAGATAACTTAGCACTCAAGTCTATCCAGATGGTATTTGTGACCGAGTGTCTATGTGTGTCTTCTCTCAACCACCCTCTTTCACCTGTATTTACATCTACGATCTCAAAGATTCTGGAAGCGATATTAATACAAATCAAGCTGTTTAAAGGTTGCATCTTCCAATCACCTTTCATACCCTCAAACAACAGCAACCTGTGTCAACTCTCACGAAGCAATCTTCCCCTTCCCCCTTTTCCTTCATCAACCCCCAACACCACAAAATCAATTCTCTTCACAGTAAAAAGTTGTTTAAATGATAGAAAACCTGGTCACTGACATCAACAAAGTCCATTCTATCAATCAATACCATCCTTGAAGCAAAATTCCAAGTTCTCGAAAATTTCCCAAAAATCAAACTTGGAGGAGAGATCTTTCTTGAAATCTACCACAACAAATTGGCTGGGAATTCTGAAATCAACTATTTCAGATATGCAACAAGAATCTCTCAAACTGCAACAAGATCATGTGTTTTGAGGTTTGGGGAAGTGTGGTTGGATGTTCGGAGAAGGGGGATGGTTATTCCGAGTCCGAAGTTGAGCCAGGTGTGTGTGGTTCGTGCACGAATTTGGGGAGTTTCGTGTGGTTGTACGGTTCTGCGGACTGACTGTGCTGTGCTTACAACTTTACTAATAGAATATGGAGATGGGGTTAATTCTTGAGACTCTTCCATCCAAAGAAAAACATCCTTAAAGGACTTGAATTTCCGTACTGACTCCTGTCTTGATTTCTGTCAAACTTCTATATTGCAAAGGAGATGCAGACTGCGAGGAGAGCTTTCATCCAGAAATAAGGTTGACAAAGGTGTTAGATTCTTTGGTATGTATTCAAAGCTCAATACCATCCATTACTTCCACTTAAACGACCTTTCTTCCGTGTCTATGCGAAGGAGAAAAGTTGGCCACTACTATTCTACAGTTTCGCACCTTGTTTCTGGGATCGACCCTTGAAGATAATACAAGAAACGGAATGTTCAGATCACTCGACCCAATCCTACTCCTCTTCTAACTTTTTAGGTTTCAAACATAGCTCCATCAAACATTCCACATCTATCGACCCAAACTCTCTTACTTCGTCTCCCACGGTAACCTCATTCCTGGCGTATAAAGTACCCTGTCACTCGGTCTCGGTCTCCACATCCACCATGTAGTATTCCCTTTACATTCATGTGCCATCTTACGCCAAATAAATCCCGGTTTTCCATTTTTGTAGGTGGTATCTACGATGACCTCATGAGTGGTTCGTAAACCATATTTTTCATACAGAGATATACCATCGGCGGTGGCCTCTACGATTGCTTCTACATCCATTTCTGAGATTTTGGACATTCCGTATTCCGTATTCCATGAGTAGAGATCCGTAACCACGACCACGGTGATCGGGGAGGGTAAACATCATACGTAGTTCTGGGAATATTAGCAAGAAAAATATGCGAAGTATGAAGACTTCCTAAGAAAAATAGAAGTAATTTGGAGAGTTTACTCACGAGCATGAGGTCTTGTCATTCTGGCGCTCTCATCCCAAATACTTGGGAAAGAATCAACCATACAAACTCACGTGCTTCGCCTTCGGGCCACCAAGAAACAAGGCTATTCTCTGTCTCTTCCTTATTCTCACCGTCGCCGTTTTCATCATCATCCTCATTGTCATGATTGTCTTCATTTCCGCCACTTTCTCCATCTTTCTTCTCCCCAAACGGACTCACTTCATGAAATAGCCAATTAGCTGCCGCCAAAACCTTTCCAGCATCCTCTCCATGATCATTCTCACCAACAATATACACCCAAAAACTATCCTTATCTGCTTGATGAGTTTCCCAGAATCGTTCCTTTAGCCCCTGAACCGCAGTCACTACTCCTTAAGCGGTAGGTTCTTTAATCGGGACAATGAGATCAAGAAATGGGTTGTACGGATCAGCATACGATTCCCACATGCAATCCACTACGAGGCTAAATTCTTCGAAAGTTGCAACTGTGTGAAGAGTGGGAGGCATGGTGGGTTCAAGCGAGATATGATCCCACAATAAGGGATCTTGGTTGGGATAGAGGAGTTGTAGGTGGTGATTTTCCATAAACACGTTCCAAGTTTGACAGCTTAGGGCCCGCTGATTATGGCTTTGGAAATGACCATCTCCACAATATATAAAGACTCTGAAGAAAGACATTTTTCGATCTTCCTCGTAATTTTCGAGGCGCAGCGGTTGAAGCTACATGACTACATAAGCACTTATTCCTAGAGCTCTCAAGCTCACTACTAAATATCTTCAGCTATTACGCGTAAGCTCCTTTGGTGTTGTTGGTGTTGTTGGTGACTGTTGGAGATCTCATGCATGACAGGGGGCGACTCGGTAAATAACCAATGAAAGATTTTGTGATGATCACTCCAGCTCGGGCATACCAACTACCTGCATTCTCAATTGGTTCAATGGATATTGATTTCGGGAGATAAGATATGTGTATGATATCTCTATTCTTCTACATATGGCAGGTCGGATTAAATGCTATTCTATCAAGTCGTCTTTTTTTCTCATCGGCTATTCGGCTGTATGACTCGACTTAATCTCACAACCTCAATTGGAACGATTCCAAGTAGAAGAGACAATAAGTAACAGTATTTTCGACAGTATGAATATGTAAAAACCATTGGGGGTAACCTAAAAGCTATCCGCAGGATCATGGGCACGTCTTTCACTACAAACTTCTACTCTGGGAGGTAGTCACGATATTTATTGTGATAACTCCGCGTGTTCAAGCTGCTTTATCGAATTCTGTAGAATCGAGATAGTTCTTCATCAAATCAACTATTATCCATATAAACAATTAGGTCCTACTTTCGTGAAACCGCAAGTCCAGCGATATCTCACATTCTCTCTGTGCTTTTCATACAAGTGGTGTGTGCTACGATACTAGGCAGTGGCTTGCAGAGATACTGGTAGTTATTGCATGTCACAACACAAACTGCGGCGTATATCTATTTCAGGAAGCGAGAATATTTGCGTAATAGCGCTAGATGTGTGGGTTGAGCTAGAGATATATGATTTGAAATTTGAGATAAATGACGAGGAACTGTGACTTTTCCGTGTATTATGATTTCATTCATAGTATTGAGTATCTGCGTTGGTTGTTGTGGATGGTTTTCTGAGCTTCATGATGAGATGAAGAGAGTATGCTTAGAGGATAGAAGATCAGTGCAAAAACCCAATTCTGATATAAAGGACTTCATTTTCGAAACATTGTAGGGTTGTTCCGGCGTCACATTATTGTTGGGTTTGTTTTCATGAGTTATGGATGGATGCCTTTCACTTTCAGTTATCACAGGGCACGAAATTTCTCTGAATTATTATTGTCAACATTTCGCAAGTAGTCACTAGTTCTAGATGAATGATCAGGATATTCATTTGATTTTACCGCCTAATATGTAAGATCATCGCGTGATATGAGCCCGTTGACTCCTCATTCCCACCCACCCATTGCTCGAATCATTGAACAATATATCCTCTCCTGAAGTTACCTGCCATGAAATCGACCACTCAGCCCCATGGAAACTTATTTCCTATCCAATAAACGGCCTAGAATATCATTCATCTCAAAGAGACTCTTTTCCTTGCGCTCTGCAACATCTACTTCCGCAGCAACCAAATCTGTGCGTGTTGTCGTGGAGAAAAACTTTATCGCCGTTTCCATATCATCCACGTTGATGTCTCTAGTCATCGTCTTCCCATCACAATCAGCCCATGAATCCCCAATCATCACATATGGTCCGATCCAACCTCTTGCCCACCCTGTGAGTTTCTGAATACACATATTCTCGCTGCATTGATCGAGAACATTTCCGGCATCCAAGCCAACGACGGTACCCGGTGTCCACCCTGCAAAATCTTCTCCTGGTCGTGAGATTACCCAGGTAATAAGATCATCCTGTAAATTGGTTGTAGTGTTTGCTCCTAGAGCCAAAAGGGGAGCACAAAGCGGGATGTCAGCATCATGACATTCGTGGCAGCTCTCGCAGACGATGCAGTTGTCGCAGAATGGAATGCAAGGGCTCTGACTGATAACAGGACAGGGACACCAAAATGCATTAGGTTTCTCGCTATTGGGTGGGAATGAAAGTGCGAGTTTGTGCTGAGGTGAAGGGCGAGCGACATGCTTGGAAATATTTGATATGCAGAAACTCCAATGCCGGGATCTGCAGTATTCAGAACAGTAGTATTCGAGATCAGTGCATTCACAGACAACTCCTTCGCATGTAATTGATCTCTTACAAGCTCTGCATGGAACTGGTCCGTTGTTCGTAGTAAGTCTTGTGTAATTTGGTCGTCTGAACGTCACCATATTGGGATGATTTAGGACTGACCAGCCAAATGGCGTCGACATCTTGGTAGATAGAGTTTTTTTTTGATTTGGTAAGAAGCGATTGTTTGATATTCCTCTTTCCTATTGTATTAGAATAGTACTTTGCAGTTTCGATTGAGAATGAAAGATGATGTGGTTGGTTTTGACTGGATGAGAAGAGTTCAGATCTGGAAGATGGTGATTCTGCAAGAATTAGAAGTGGTGGAGTCATGGGACACTTTGTTGTATTTAACCAATCTGAAACCTGTCTGGAGGTCGACCGTATCTATATTGTTTGATTTTCTTGAGCGCGTTAGTGAGAGTATGGCAAATAATATTGAGTGAATCTATTACCGTAAACGAACTTGGGACCGTAGTATAGAGGGGTGGAGCAAAAGCCGTATGTGAATCCTGGCAAATGTTGAGTTTTGAAACTTTGGTATGTAATACATCAGAAATATTTAACAAGGTGCATACCGATAAAGGTCAAGATAAGAGAAATTCCATATTATTGCAATTGCCCGAAACGTATTTTACAGTCAGGTGTTTTATTCGCGTTTGTCACTCAGAATCGCACTTGGTACATATTGATGCTGTATTGAAGTGAAGTTGAAACGCCGTATCTCTCTCAAAAGATTATTCACTCCAGAATGACTTCGCTCCAAATAGCTAAAGTGAGATGGAACATACAGCATTCGCCCTGAGGTCGACGGATTACTTGACATCGGTTTACGTACGGTATCACTCTGTCATAGACGGTATCAGGTGCATTCGTTCAAGTTGAATCAAATGTTTGATATTACTACAATATGGTTATGCTACGTACTAGCCTGAACACCGGTACGAGTGGCGTAGTCAATATGGTGCCTAGTACATGTTTTCCAAGTGTTTCTAACAAGATTATACTCACTGGAACTAGTAGCATGCGAAGTATAGCACTAGATCTAAGTATCGGCTTCAGTTGATTTATTCAGACTTCTTGATTCTCTAGTCCAAAAATGACAAACCGGACATTAGTCTAAGTAGCTGAAAGCATCTTCATTTTGCGATCTTATGTGCAATGCTAAGAAACTGGTAGTGTGAAAATCTTATGGAGCAATATCTCGCATTAGTGCCTTGTCTATCTAGCAGCAATTGTTTACTGTGGTATTTCTCGAAAATATTTCGCCATCTTTTGTTGCATTATGCCTCCAACGTATCAAACCGATTCCTGCTTACACTTCAACTTTTTCAAAAATAGGCAATTCTTAGATTAACATTCGACAAATATTTACTATCTCGTCATAATTGTTGTACCATAAGCTTAAATTTACTGATAGGGGCTTCAAATCTATATGAAGGAGTCGGGTATGCTGCGTCATCTTGTAGCACTACCTATACAGTAGCAAAGTTGGCATATCTGAACCGTAAAATAAAAGACTGTTTCATACTAGAGGGATCTACAATATGTTTCTGTATCGAGTTGCCCCAGGTGCCCTCATTCTAGTGACTCTCTCAATAACTAGCCCCACAATGCTTCACATACGGTTGTTGAAGACACATCTGGTCATAGACCCATGAACAACTGATTTGAGTCCTAAATTCCCCACCCCTTTTGTCCCACCAGACCGAGACAGCTTTACCGAAAATTGATACTGCGATGGATACTATTCTCCTCATTGCATCAAGGCACGTAAAGAAGTCCTCGTAGACTATTTCATCTGGATGAATAACGCCAACAGTAATACCCGCTGCACTAAATATGAATAAAAAAGTTTCGCCTGAAACATCCCCTTCAACGTTTCTCCAATTTTGCAGCACTCCACGTCGCGTATTAGCATCCGATTTACATAATTAAGGAATTTCTGCTTAAAAAATCATTGTGAATTTCAAGTGACTCATCACTTGATTCAGTGACAGTTGAAGGTGTGTATCCCGAAAAGCGGTCAAATGAGTACGATTCGCCTTCATCCCGTAGTGGGGGCTACTCGGGATTTAATAATGTGGAAGAGGGATTGATATGCGATCGCTCTCTGATATCATTTAATATCTTATACATCGGAATTATACACGCGGTACCTTGTGAACTGCCAGATATAATATGCCCTAAGACATTCCCATTTTCGGCGTCAATAACCATCGAGCCACTGTCTCCAGGTTGTAGCCCGAGAGGAAGTGAAACTTCCCAGAGTTCTTGTATAGCTTTAATTCCAGGTAATTGCATGAAGATTGGAGTTCCGGAAAGATGACCTTTGATAACTCCAGCTAAACCAGTTACCGCGTAAATGCTAGTGTCTATAGGTGCTGTTAATACCTTTTTGGCACGGGAAACAATGGCTTCCAAGACTTTTCGTGAATCCGTCTGAATGACAGAAGAGGAGATTGAATTGTCAAGCTCAATCAAGGCATAGTCAAGAACAGGGTCCGCTTTCTGGTTTCACAACCTTACCTATCGGAGCAAGTTGAGTTTGGCTGGGATCCGGCACATCCTGATCTAGGTATCCAGATGATTGAAACCCCAGGTCTTTTGTTCTTTCGAGCATCTGTGCTTGGGAATTTCTGTGGACCTGAGTGAGATCAATTGCCTGACGAGTCATCTCTGATCTAGACTCCGCACAATATGCCATCCATGAAGCAGAAAAAGTATCGATAGGATTAATCGGATCCATCTCATACTGGTTGATCTTGTGAGAGAGAAAGCCTGAGTGAAACAATGACTGGTCTTGGGGTGATGTGGATTGACTCCGAAACCTGTTGGGTGAACCTTCCTCTCCTGTAAAGCTTCCAGAGTTGGTGAATGAACCTTTCTCTGTTATACAGCTTCCAAACTCGCTTCCAAATTCAATGAGTCTTGTCGGGAAACTGAAGCGAGTGGAGGGTAAAATATCTGAAGTGCTTGATTTTGGAATACCTGGTATATCCATCGATTTCTCATCATTGAAATCGAAAGGCAAAGATTTCCGAGTTAGACGTGCTCCACTTGTCAGGTTCGTTGATCGCCCTTCGTCAGAGTCAGAGTCCGAGCCCGACCATTCTTGTATATTGTACTCCAATTAAGAATCTTCATTGTCCAGTACATCCTTCATGATTATGTCTGACTGGGCCATTCTAATGGGAGCATCTCGCACTGCTTCAGAAGCGTCCGCAAAGCCATGTGAAACAGTTGTTAGATATGTTTTGTTCTTCAAGCAGATATAACCTCCTGCTGTTGCCTTCCATAAAGTGAGGCAATCTTGATCATATCTACAGGTGAATACATAGTTGGTCAGATTTGCCTTTTCTCGATACACCAATGCATCCGGCTCACGATCTGGGTAAATTTCCGACGGCAACAAGATACTGGTCGCGTAATTCTTGATTCGTGGCAAAATATCCAGCTGGTCTTGACGTTCTTGAAGATTTTGGTGGTCAATCCAGACGCTCAATACAAAAGCTTTGGACCAAAGAAGCTCCAGGATATAAACGACATTTAGAGGGACTTCGCACATCACACCATTGATTATTAATGGTGTGTTGAAGCTACTGTGATTCGTAAATTTTCCTGATATTACAATATACTGAAGTGATGCACCGATCGAGACGGTTCGTAAAAGGCATTCAATGGTCGTTCCTTTTTTCTCGGGGAGTATTTCGAGAAGTCGAAAGGTCCGATTTGGCGGAGACAGTGTAGGCAGTTGATACGATATGATGCTTGGAACTGGCGTGATGCTTGGCACCAAATCACATTTCTTACACAAAGCTAGGGGAACGAGGCAATCGAAGTCTGGCGGTCGATCAGCATCTCCAACTCTAACAGCCGGAAAATTTTTCAATATTCCACTCTTTTCAATGAGCTTTCGTATCGCTTTCCGACAGTCAGCTTCCTTCGAACAGAATAGTATGGTCGGCCTTGCTGTGATCACTGATCGACCTATCATATACATAGTCCAGAGAACAGGAGTAGAGGTAGGTTCGAAGTTCTTTTCGAGAAACTTCTTAATTTCCGTTACAATCTGCTCAAATTCGGCTCTGGCTGGTCCTACAACCTCCCAACAACTTTCAAGACCCATTTTACGATAGAAAATACCAACAGACTGTTCTGCGTCTGGATAAGGGAGTTCGAGTAGCCTTTTACGCCAATCGAAAACATCCATGTCGCATGTAATAACAAATATGAAGCTAAGTTACTGTTGTCGTGCTGGCGGCATATTGTAAATAACCGGCCTTCTTTGCTCACCTCAATTACAACTCAATATTATGTATGAAATGAGCAATGAGCAATGAGCAATGAGCAATGAGCACTGAGTGTGTACCAATTGAACCTTGCAACGCAGAGTTTTTCTTCTCTGTAATCTGGTTACAGGATATCCAAAATAAGCAGTGGGGTATTGAATCGTGTAACTTGCTACATCGAGAGATGACCTCGACAGCCTCAAGTTTGACTACCAAATCAAAAGAGTGGAAGGACCCCTTGGTGAGATCAGCCGCGTAACAAAATCATCAGCTCAATCAGAAAGATTCGATTTCCAGTTGCGCGGAATTTTGTTTCGTTTTCTCGAGTTGTCAGTCGAAATAGCCGCCATATAATGTCAGCTCCAACATCGAAAACAGGTCTTTTGAATAACTCCATTCAAACAACTCCTAGGGACTCGTTGAGCATTCAAGCCAAATGTGCAATTGTTAGTCAGCTCTTCAGGGGTGTCGGTGTGAGTACAGCAATAGGACGGAGTGATGTCCCTGATTACGAATTGTACTTCACTTATTATACCGAGCAGTGCAATCAGGCTTTGCATGATGGAGGAAGGCATATTTCGGCGAGAACACACCGTGATATTGTCGAAACTTCTGAGCACTTCAAAAGCGGCGCATCACGAGGAGATATCATACAGATCTTGATGGCCAAATTGCCAACTCACAGACAGACTACTGATGGGGAGAAGCTAGTTAATGGAACGATTGACCTAGCAGCACGTCTCGTTCTGATGATGGATTTTGGTGAATTTATGTATGGATTCACAGGTCGACGACAGCTAGTCTAGACCTCTGGTTCTCTGTCGGACTTTCTAGTCCGATCGTTTCAGCCGCGACAGGGGCAAGATGAGGTGAAGTTGGAGAAGGGTTTCAATGCTCAAAATCTTGAGCGCATTGCTGGGATTGAGATAGAATGGACTTCAAATATGATGGATCACCATCGATTGATGGATGATGATAGAAGACTGGCAATATTCCATCATGCTTCTTTTCTGGAATGTCAATGCAATAAGTGTGTTAAGAGCTTGCTCCTTTAGAGCCTCTAGGCGATAGCTAACTCGAGAAGTACTATATTCCCAGCGGACTTCATGCAGGAAACTGTTCGCAGCCTAGCGCTTCTATTCCCTCAAAATGATAAGGATTGTAGAAGGTGGTTCAAGAAAGTCAGGACTTCGCACAGGCTTGATAAAAAAGCGATCCAATGCGGCCGTCTCCGGGCGGAAGATAGACGTATCAAAAATCTCAAGTACTGGGGCGAAAGACTATCCACCTTAAAAGAACTTTTCGAGGAGGCAGAGCCAGGTACCATCAAACAATGGTGGTTTGATAGGAGCAGGTCTACAAAGCATTCCAATCACCGTCGTAAAGTGGATCACGCTCTCGCGACACTGATGCTAACCTTGGCTCAACCATGGCTTTTCAGGTGTGAGTCTGTATGCTCGCAACGGGGTGGAATTGTTGGCTTTCGGCAGTTGTTATTTGGATAATCTGCGGAGCAAATTAAATCAACTCGAAGAATAACTCCCGAATATTCAGGCATTAATTAAAATTGATACAAATTGGCTGTTGTATTGATGAATCTCTCACAAATCAGGCGATCTTGGCGATCTACCTACTAAATTCATGACTTCGCTTACATAATCCCCCACCCCCCACCTCTACGACGCCCTTCCCTTGACAACTTCAGTTGTCGTTCTCAGAACAACAGTTGCATATCTCGTCACTGCCCATATACGAACGAATACATACTTCAATACAAAAATCTTAGATTTCAAAGTTTTGGAAGGCTTTTTGATATTGCTTTCTAAATAATTCTAAGAATTCCACGGTTGTGATTGTGCGGGTGTGATATTCTTATTTTTGGGTTCGTCGTCTTGAGATGGACGAAGTAAGAAGTTGTAGTGTTCTAACGATATCATCAGTGTTTACCCCTGAACCCCTTTAATCCTCGCATCACCGATAAGCATTCAAAATGCCTGCCATGCTCGATGACCCCAGCGCTCCCACAATCTACCGAACTTCAGGGTCCGCACCTTTTCCAGATCCTCACGACACAAACCCCGCACTACCCCTCGATGTTTTCCCTCGACAGGTCACTCTACGTGACCGAGTGACAATCGCTACAATCGTGCCTTTCGCGTCAAAAAACCGAGTACCTCCCTCACTTCTCGCATATCTCAGCGACCAATTCAAAAAGGAAGTTGAATTGGGGGATACATATCCTATGCTTGATACTATGCCACCAGAGAAGTTTGCATCTTATTGGTTCCAAAACTTCGGTGCAGTAATGCTTCTTGGTAGTATTGAGTCCGCAGATGAAGTAGTCGAAGGCAAGAATTGGGCTACAGAATGTCTAGGTAGTTATTATATAAAGCCCAACTACCCAGGGCGTAGCTCCCACATATGCAATGCCGGATTCCTCGTCACAGATGCTGCACGAGGCAAAGGTGTTGGGCGTCTACTTGGCGAAAGCTACCTTCACTGGGCTCCACTACTCGGCTATACATACTCGGTTTTCAATCTCGTATATGAGACGAACGTTGCTTCTTGTCGCATTTGGGACGCATTAGGGTTCAAGCGTATCGGGCGTGTCAAGGGTGCAGGAAATCTTAAGAGCTATCCAGGGCAATTTATCGATGCTATTATATATGGGCGGGATTTAGGGCCTGATGGCTCCGACTTCGTGAGTGAAGAGCGCTTCGATAAAATCAAATTCTACTTGAAACATAAAGAATATCCATTGGGTGCTGACCGCGCGGAAAAAAGCAGACTTCGTAGCGCGGCCACACACTACAAACTACTACCGGACGAGGATAAGCTCATGTTGAAAGGAAAGGAAGTCATTAGTGACCCGCAAAAACAATACGAGATTGCGAGAGGTATACATGTACTACAGCACGGAGGAATCAACAAAACCACAGCTATCATCGCCGAGAAATATCACTGGGTTAGAATCAAGGAGACGGTTAGTCTAGTAATTAAGAACTGTGGAGAATGCAAAGAATTGGGCAAGGCACCAGTTGTCAAACCAGATTACCAAGCTCAGCTAGCCCGTCAATCTCCTCCTAAAAGTCAGGATGTAACAGATGCAAACATATTATCTTTACCCGAGCAACAACAACTCGACCACCATCGAGATCTTCATCACCAACAACATCATGATCGGCAACCACAACCTTCCCATTTGCAGCATGATTTCCAGCAAATCCAACACCATCATGACCACACCAGTACATCCGTATCACCACAAGTTCTTAATCGCAGACTACCATCCCACTCTCCTCTTTCTCACAGTAATCCCATTATTCACCTCAAACAACATCAACCACCTATTTCCCAAATGCAACTTCATCACGCAGAAACTCGTACACAATCTCAAGCTCGGGCTCAGGCTCAGGCTCAAGCTCAAGCTCAGGCTCAGGCTCAAGCTCATTCCCACTCTAATTCCCACCCTCATTCCCACTCTCATTCCCCATCGCATAGACATTCTGCAACAGATTACCTACAGATAGACCCTCAAATCATGGATTACACACATACATCTCATTCTCCGCATCCACATTTTGACGCGCATCATGAACATGATACAGATTCTTTCCAGGCGATGTTGGAGAATAGAGATGTAGATGTAGATGTGGATGCAGATGGGGGTGTTGGAGATGGGGGCACTGGCGTGGACGGAGATATTGATGATATGCTTGTGGATCAAGATGAAGTAGAAGTAGAACACATTGGAGATATCGGAACAGTGGAGCATAATAATACAGGGGATGATGTAAATACCGATGAGACAATGAGTGATTCGATGGGAAACCCAAGACATAAATCTCATGATGATGTTATGGCTACGGCGAAGTTAGCACAGGGAATCATTTCGAGGGGCGTAATGGATGGGAATGAGGGGTGAGCGGCGGTCAGAGAGTGGGTTGACGAGTTCGGATATAGTATTTAATATGAAACTGATGGATAATCGTTAATTAGATGGAGCCGGCACCAGGTTTCGCGTTGCACATACCGTCTGTCACTGGCTGGCGATGAATACAGGGAGCGGCATACCAAGGATCACAGTTAGTACTTGCAGCCTCTGATTGAAGTGTTAAAGTGTTGGATTCTGAGGTCAAGGGTGCACCGTGGATAGCCTACGAAATACTTTGCAGATCATGTCTTGATGTTGAGGAAATCATCACGTGCATCTAGTTCCGATATAAAGCATCGTAGATTGTGCATGCAAGAGATGCATATTCTAATAAACTTAGATTGTTATTCGATACAATAATATCATAAATCACAGTACAACTGTAATACTCAAGCACGAACGTTCTGCATTTCCAAAGAGGAGACACCTTGGAAGAGATATCACTAACCAATGACAAATGCTAAGAAGTTTTGCACCACTAAAATCATAAATGGAGTCATAAGCGAGGGGGTGAACTTTTGAATTCTAAAGTGCGAGTATGTACTTGTCATACATCTGGCACTTTTATATCATATCATAAAATAATCATCTACACATCAAAATTTTGCTTGTCCCTTGATTACCCCTGCATCATTCATGAATCATGATCCCTCTCTACCATTTATCGTTTATCTTCTTGGCATGCCTCTTCCTCTACCCCTCAATGCTCTCTGAGCAGCTCCCGGAGGTAAGCCTCTTTGTGGAGCTTGTGGTTGTTGACTCTCTTCGTTCTTAATGGTCTCGTCCACGCTCAAAATCAAACAACTAGCTTCAGTTGCTGCTTGAATGGCATTGACCTTGACCAACGCCGGTTCCCAGACGAAAGCCTCCATATTATCTCTAATACCCTCACCCACGAAATCAACACCAGCCCATACGTTTCCTTTTCTGTGTTCCACGCGGAGCTTGTTGAGGATATCTGTAGCATCGAAACCGGCGTTGTCGCAAAGTTGACGAGGAATGACCTCGAGGGCTTTAGCAAAGGATTTAATGATTGCCTGTTGCTTGTTGCGGATGTTGTTATCGGCGTAGTGATGGAGATAGGCTGATATTTCCATCTCACAAGCTCCACCTCCAGCAACAATCGTGGTGTTCTTGATGGCGCGCTTGACGATCATGATAGCATCGTGGAGGGAACGCTCTACTTCGGCAATGAATTGCTCGGCACCTCCACGGAGGACTAATGTGCAGGTTTTGGCAGCTGGACAATCCTCGAAGAAGTTGAAACGTTCTCCACCAATTTGACGCTCTTCGAACGAACCGCAGGTTCCGAGGTGTTCTGGCTGAATATCGGAACAAGTAGATTGGATGGATCCTCCTGTGGCTTGAATAATGCGTTCAAGGTCATCGGATCCTACACGGCCGGCACAGAAAATATCTCTATCGGCGAAATATTGCGTAGCAAGATCACCGATTGGTAGCTTGGAAAGGACAATCTTTGCGCCAGTCTTGTATAAAGCTTCCATCTTGTTGTAAATAATTTGCCATTCAGCATCGACAATAGCCTGGTATTCAGAAACTTGCTCGACACGAACTTCCGCGTTGTCCTTCTCAGACTTGAGCTCAAGTTCAACATTTAAGCACACAATCTTAGGGTTTTTGAAAGATTTGGGTTGTTGTTCGAATCCGGCGTATGAAAAGGTCTTTTTGAATGCTACACCATTAACAAACAGTGAGTCGGTAAGGGATCCACCCGGAATCTTCTTCATGCCAATGAGTTTCTCGTTCAAATCGTCCTGATCTAATGTCATAACCGCATCAACGACCACTATATGCTATTAGCTATGTCTCACCACAAGAACTTGGAGCCATACTCTTTGTAAAGAATCCGGTATTTCTCTTAATCAGCTTACTGCTCATAGCAGTACCGGCCAATTTAATAAGAGTTTCCCTCTGGTTGCCCTCACTTGTATTAACAGCGATCTCCTTTATTTTATTGACGGCCATCGTAGAGGCTCTTCGCAAACCCTTGATAATAGTCTGCGAGCTAACTCCTTGCTCGACATGGTCCTTTATTTCCTTCAAAATTTCACCTGCCAAAACAACGACGGATGTTGTTCCATCTCCTACTTCGGCATCTTGTGATCGAGAGATATCGGTAAGAATTCGTGCTGCGGGGTGAACAACGTCAAGTAACTGCGCGCAAAAGTCAGTTTATGAGTTCTAGCTATACCGAATTCACAGAGACTTCTCCCGATAAGCTTACCTTCATAACAGTAGCACCATCATTAGTGATAGTTTGTCGTCCATTCTCATCAACGAGTAATAAATCCCCACCATATGGCCCCAAAGTACTTCTGATTGTGTTTTGAACAGCTAAACAAGCATTAATGTTGCTAATAATTTGTCCTTTGCCCTGAGAAGAATCCGTGCCTGTATTGTACACTTATGTCAGTATTCTATGTGGTCAAACCAATATCTGAGTTACTGACCCTCTTTCAGCACAATAATGGTTGGAGTCTGGCCACCGAACGACATTTTTGCAGGAGATTCTGTTTATGATACAAATTAAGAAGACACCTGAATCACCGAATAGTAGCAATGCAGGGTATGGAAGAGAGCGTTGCTAGGGTATGAAGAGAACTCTCAAAGCTTTGCTGCCGCTACCTGATTAATTGTAGTTCAACTTTTTTCGCGTCGCGATTTTGCTATCATATCATTTGTCGGTGGCCGTAATCTGTTACACGTGAGATAGGTTCTGCCACACCACGTTGTGCTACTGGTATCTCAGCCACCCCCACCAGACCAACGTCTACCGGTGAGCTGCCTCCTGAGCTCTTTTCTCTAGTAATTAATTGGTTCTGTTTTACCAAAGGCTCACCGGGGAACAGTTCTCTGTCAGCAAGTTTAATTTGAGAATCGTATCTCGCGTGTATTTCAGTCAAACTCAGAGATCGACATTCCAATATATTCTGCATCATCTACACATCTATTCATCTTCTTCCTCAGAAAGTAGATCTAAAAGCAACTCCAATATTGCCTCCACAAGTGGTGGTCCTTCAACCGTGTGGATTGGATGTATGCCTGGCTAAAATCAAAATACATTGGGTTGTTGTGCATATTGCAAACCATCACACGCTCATCACTTCGTGACGGATTCATCTCATCTTATAAAACAATAGTGTGGATGTCTTCACCATGTTCATAATTTACATAAGTCGCCACCGCCACTGCCACACCAGCCTTCCTCATCCTTCATCCTGCTGCACCGTAAGCCTAGCCAGTCAAAATCGATGTGTCGTCTAATTTGTCTCTCGCTGTACAGGAGCGTTTTAGGCCATAGTTGGACCTACTATGTCACTCAAATAAGGTCCTCAGCCTTTCCCGTCGTCCTCTGTCTAACATCCCAAATTAATGTATTGCGAACCGCTCTTACCCCCCTGGACTGGTTCGTCGCGGGGTAACGCAATCCTTCTTCTGAACCTTCCGCTTGTCGCTCTATCGATCCCGAAAAGCGAATGCGACTCTGTATGACAGACCTTCAATTGTTCACATTCATTCGGATGTTTTTTTCAAGCACAGCTTACCAATAACTACCGGGAGATGTCTTATTCTTATTATTAATTGGTATCCCAAGGCTGAAGAGTTAGTAAAGCTTGAAGAAGTCCCTATGAGGCGTTTCTATGCGCGTGAATGTTTTGAATGCCTTTAACCGGCAATTGTGATGCTTTTCACAATCAATAATTCGTCACTGCTTTCAACACTGTTATCGAGCTGAAACATCGGATTCGGACCACGGAAAATCTTACGTCCTTATTCATCTTACAGCCGGTAGATGTTTGAGGGATGCGAAATCTAGATATTGTTTTTGGCTATCGATATGATACGGCCTAGCCTATGCGATGTCATGTCAAGGGTTCAACCCAAAGCTCCTACTCTGCTAGCCTATTCAGGACCTTCCTTTCATTCGTTTCAATTCTTCAATCGACAATCTGGAGGAATTACATAGAAATTTACTAATTTACGGACGTAAGTAATACTATAATCCAAACCAGACATTTACGTGCGTAAGGATAGTTTGTGCGCTCATGTGGATGCAGACGATGCTCAGAATCTCGATGTAGGCTGCAGGGACGAAGCAACCTTATCTCGTAGTCATTATTGCAAGGCTGAGTTAAAATGTGGTCACATCGTGTAGAGGCCAATGAAGACACCGCAATTCGGCTTTGTGTTAGTAGCTAATATAAGCACATTCTACATTCAAGGAGCGAGGCTGAATTCTAAAATTGCGAATTATGTAATCAAGGCAAGTGGCCATTCATCGCTAGATACGAATCCCTCGTCAGAGTCACGTTGTTACGGCACAGTTGCTGAATCTGAAAGCTGACTCAAGGGTCGACGGTTTCCCCGAGATATAATAGATGCTATGGGTGCCCGGTATGATGTCTTGGATGGAACGAGAAGTAGGGCTGTAATAAGTGCGAAGCGTGCAATTTCATATACCGAAAGGACATGAACTGTATAGAAAATGGCTACAATTGCGAGAAAGAAAGCTTGGAGACCAAAATCCAAAACTGGCTGTCTCACTTGTCGGTTGGTTATTTTACGTCAAATTATCTTTTCTGTGTTATCAGCACATGAGAGAAGATTCAAAGTTGAGTTGCTAATGGAGATTTAGAATTCGCCGTGTCAAATGCGGAGAAGAAAGACCAGGGTGCGTTCGATGCACGAAGACTGGACGTAAATGCGATGGCTATGATTCAAACCGTCCAGAGATGTCGATTGCCCCACTGGAACGAAGGGATAGTGTGGTTTCTTCGTCGGATACAAGCCTGATTGCTAGCCCCATCATGAGTCCTGCCCCAAGCATAGTCGCAACGCCTTCTCCAGTCATTGAATGGGATGAAGAAGAGCGAAGAAGCTTCAATTTCTTCATCAATAAGACAGCACCAGAACTAGCGGGTAATTTTGAATCTAAATTCTGGACCAGTCTCGTTTTGCAGAGGTGTCACTCGGATCCGCCCATTCGCCATGCGGTCATTGCTTTGGGAGCCTTCAACGAGTGCTTTAAGTTTGGTGATATCAAACTGCTGGAAGCGGGAGCGATTGCTGATCAGAAGCAACGATTTGCCCTGCTACAGAATATTAAAGCTATACGGTACTTGACGGGTCATCTCTCGCATAGAAGTCATCGCCAACCTTCAGAAATAATTTTGATGTCTTGTCTCTTGTTCATTTGCTTTGAAGCAATGCAAGGAAATTATCAAGCTGCATTTGCTCATCTAAACAGTGGGCTAAATATTTTAAGCGATTGGATGGAGAGAATTGAACAAAATTCCCTCGCCCATTCAGAGTCAAGCGCGAATCGGGAATTCATCCGCTCAGAACTAGTACCTTTATTCAGAGCTGTAGACATCCAGGCGATCAGAATACTACCAACTAGCTTTATTCAGTGGGAAATGGCAAGCGGGTTCACGAAATTTGATTTTAAACCCCAGACTAGCATACCAGATCCCATTTCATCGCTGAATGAAGCAAAACATCATCTACAAAACCAGACCCGCGCAATTCTGGTATACCATCAAAATTTAGCACAGCATTATAGCCCAGAGATACCAAACAACGACAACACTCTACACTCAAGAAGCATGAATGCTATCGTGGAAGAAAAGAGAGGGCGAGTTCTGCAGCTTGAACAGTGGTCCAAAGTCTTCAACAACTTTGCACAAGCAGCAGGTCAAACAATGGATACGAATGATCTACGCGCATCAATATTGCTAAGACTTCATTATGTCACCAACAAACTAATTCTCGAAGCTGCGCAGTTCGAGACTGAATTGAACTACGATCGGTATATGGATGAGTTCGAGCTAATGACTTCATTAGCTGAATCTCTTCTCAAATCGTACGGTGATTCAAGGCTGGAGAATGGACGGGTGTTTTCTTTCGATACTGCAATAATACCACCGTTGCTATGTGTGGCATGCAAATGTCGTGATCCTTCGCTACGTAGGAAAGCACACGCTCTTCTGCTCAGTTCTCTCAAACGAGAAGGTGGTTGGGATAGTGACTTCGCCAGTAGTATCGGTAGATGGACTGTAGATAAGGAAGAGAAGGGTTTAGAGAACATTTCGAGAGCGGAAGAAGTAGTGGAGTCATCTCGGATCGTAGTAACAGAAATAACGTCCCTTGGACGACGAAAGGCATTGATCAAATTCAGACAAGGTACTCTTCAGGATGATGGAGAGCTTCAAGAGGAATGGATTGCGTGGTGATGGTCTGTAATTTTAGTCACAAGAACGCTAGTAGTTCATCAAGACTGTATATTTTGAATATAAATATTTAGATCATTGAGCACATCCTTCTTCTTGCAAACTTCCGGATGATGATTTATCCTTAATCTCTATAGAATCTAAGTGCCAATAAGTTGAGCTTCTTTTTCTTGTCTCTTTCGAGACAAGTATTTTTTGAGCGACATGTAAGGAAATGTCAAGATGAGACTTCACAAGACACAAAACCAACAGGCTCATTCACGAAATAAAAACTAGAATCTGGCGATTCTCTTGAGAGTAACTCGAAGTGACACGATGACAGACCCCGGAACAGATCCTCAATTCACAGTGTGGTGCTTAGGCTCGAACTGGGAAGCAATAGTTGAAGTAAGAAATCAATCTACGGATACCCATTCAGCCAGCCCTGCAACCTTTCGGCTCATTCGTCATCGACCCCTTCGTTCACCAAAAGCCCTCACGTCATACTGGCTGTGAATATCTTCGATGTTTGTAGGCCCTTCAAAATTTGACTTTTTCACTTATTGGTATGAAACGATTGTAATCATTAAATTCTAATTAAACCTTGGTCACGAATTTGTATCTCTGAACAAAAAGTCC
This sequence comes from Botryotinia calthae, assembly GCA_004379285.1. NCBI lineage: Eukaryota > Fungi > Ascomycota > Leotiomycetes > Helotiales > Sclerotiniaceae > Botryotinia > Botryotinia calthae. Next base: position 36,848 of record PHWZ01000112.1, on the reverse strand, counting down.
CAACTCTCGGTGTGCTGACTCCGAATCAATGTGAGGCACAGCTAGAAAAAGAGTCAATCCAACCTGTTGGCTTACTGCGTTTGGGTCTTGAGAAGTACTAGGCTCTGAACATCATTTATATATAAGAAAACCATTTCGATCCAGAGGGAGCTCTGTGGTCCTAACATTATTTTCAATTATCCTACATAAATTGATTCCACGAAATAGCATTCAGCAAAAATGCCTGATATAAGAGTATTAGTTCCTATGTCAGACTACGGCCATGACCCAACAGGTAAGATATTCCTCGTCCACAAGACTCCAAACATCACAAGCAACTACTTCTATCTCTTTTCCACCCCGCTTCACTGATAATATATTAACGCGATTTCCCTACCCCAGAAACCGCAATCCCATACACTACTTTCACCAAAGCCGGTTTTACCGTGCACTTCGCCACCGAAAACGGTGCCATCCCGGCCTGCGATCGTAAAATGCTCGAGGGGATCACTCAGAAGCTACTCGGCGCGACCCAAAACGCGGTCAACGCCTATAAAGCCATGATCCAGACGACGGAATTCACAAGCCCTCTATCCTGGTCCTCTGATTCTTTTTCTCTCGACCCTTATGATCTCGTGTTTCTGCCTGGCGGCCATGAGAAAGGCGTGCGTCAATTGATCGATTCGGATATTATGCACCGGCATCTGGTGTCTTATTGGAAAGGAGTTGAGAAGCCTGGAAAGAAACATATCGGGGCTGTTTGTCACGGTGTTATGGTTTTAAGTGAGACTGTGACGGCGGAGAATGTATCTATTATTCATGACTGCGATACGACGGCTCTTCCGGGTATGTTTGAGGGGGCGGCTTATTGGAGTACCAGATGGGCATTGGGAGATTATTATAAAACTTATGGAGCGGGGAGTGAGAATGTGGAGACGAGTGTTAGGAAGAGGTTGGATGATCCGGAGAAGCAGTGGAAACATTATCTTGGGTTGCAGCCGTGAGTCTAAATTATTTCTATTTCTGTTTCATTTATTTTATTTTATGGAATATAGCGACTGACGAGAACGTAGATTTGTGGTGGAAGATGAGAAGCATAATTACATTAGTGGGAGGTGGCCTGGAGATGTCCTGTTATTGGCGGACAGGATCGTGGAGTTGGTTAAGAAGAATACAGATAACTGACTTGTGACATGGTTTGGAATGGAATGGATTCATATGTTCTTTTTCTTTCGTATTGGAAATTTCAATGAGCAAATATTATCCACCTAGTGCTAGCTAGTATAATATTGATATTGGTTGGAAGTATCGGAATGATCAGCAGGTACTACTATCAGTACATCCGGCATGTGAAGGAGGGCATATCGGGAGCTCACCCGGAAGCTAGCTTTCAGGGTGTATTAACGTATAGATATGCCAAGTCTAAAGAATTTGTTTACTAGAAGTACGTATTACGGCCAGTAATTCAGATAAGGGCCTTCATCACGTTTGTATATACTAATTTTCACTGTTCTAGATTTGAGATGATTGCCTCATTTCTTGATTCTTTAAACGCGTTTTACTATCAAAACTCAGAAAATTCATCATACCCTGCAAATAGATTGAACTCCGTTAAACCCAAAACTACTCCAGTAGCAGTGTGGAAATATCCAGCAATTATATAACTAAGGAACGATAATGGAACGACAAAAGAGGACCCTGAAGTGCCAGCACCTCACAAAGTCTCCTTATCAGAAACATCCTCACTCTCCCCCGTGGCACCCTCCTTCAGGTCATTCAAAGGGCTATCAAACAACCCCATCAAGAACTTCCTGTACAATCTACTATCCATGAACTCCCTATCAATATCCTCATACGCAGCCACCCCTCCTCTGCCCCATATATTCTTACACATCTTCGCAATACACGCATCTCCACTAACTCCTGCGCTCCATCTTTGGTTTAAAGGTAATCCGTTTCCTTCCGGCGTATATAGCAACATGTATGTGCCTACCAAAACATGATCTGGCGAATCTTTGATCCTATTTAGGCAAGAATATTTCTGTTTGCGAGCGTGCCAGGCATCTCCATCGCCCCAAAATGAACGCATGTCAGGGACATGCGAGAGATGGTTATCTCTGTGTCCTTCGAGACGGATATCTATTGTACGAAGTGTGAGAAGGATAGGTCGTGTTCCCGCTTGAGGTAATAAGAGGACAGTGATAGAAGCAGTTTCAAATCTTGGGGAAGCAGGAGGACTTGTAGAGAAAACTTTATTGAAGATGCCGAGGCGACTTGAACTGTTCCCTCGATGATGCTGTGGAGGCTGGGGTGGACTATCTGAGTCTGAAAGAATGTGAGGTGTCTTGGCTTGGCTTATGATGAATTCTGTCTCATGTTCCAAAGCTTCGTAGCGTTTTGCAGTGTCAGGCCCGTGTTCATGGGTTGGAGGTGGACTGTAGATCCCTGAAAGAAGAGGTACTCGTTGTTGAATTGCTAGCTGAGCACGGTAACTTTCACTAGCTGACATGTTGAACGAAAGATATTGTGTTCGAGGCTATCTTCTGTACAAGAAGAAGCGTTATGTAGGCAGAGGCAAGGCTTAGCTTCCGTAGATGGCGAGAGCTTTGTAGGGATTTCGGATAACAACAGTTGCGATAACGTTGATTTTGACCAAATCAAGGACTTCGAGTACAAAGAGATGGGAAGAAGTACCGGTATTCTTGCCCAAGTGCAAAGCCTTTGCGGGGTTGTGAACTGCAAGGTAGTTTCCACGGCGGCAAGATCTAGTGGGTATCAACCAATCATATTACAGACGCTCGTACCAACAAAACCGCTTGGGGCGAACACCGAGTTCGAGACTCTTGACCAAACGTTAAGAAATAATTGAAAGACTAGAAACATAGACCGGGACCACAGCACTTGAGCAGTGGTCATTTAATGTGACACTGCAACGGGATTTGAAAATATTTATTGTAGTTTGTGCATGATTGATTTTAGGTCGGAGTGACAACGATTGAAAACTGCCAGACTTGGCTCGAATGATCCCATGCAAGTTCTGAAGGCGCAGTGATAAGTTAGGTTACAACCAGCTGCCTTTGCGAGACTAGGATGAAGGTATTCCCGAACCCATTCTGCAGCAAGGTTTTGCTGCAAAGTTATCACTTTTCCTACTCTGCACATAATGTTCCTATCAGAAAGCGTAGAGTTTTCCGGGAGTTTGGTTACGTTGCGGATAAGGTCCAGATAAGGTAGCTAATGCACAATCCTTGTGGGTCAGATCCTCTTTTTTTCGAGACATGACCAGCTCGTAGTTCCCGAACAGACTGACAGGGCTTGTGTCACGTCACAATTCCTAGAGTTTTTTTCGCTGTAGTGCCGCTGGGTGTATGGGGAGTAATTCTTTCCAGTCCACCATCATGGCTGTGCCAATCAATGCAATTCATGTTGTAAGAGGGTTTTTCGTGACTTAAGTAGTTCTTTTCAAAGAACTATTCGCACAACTTAGTAAAAACTTACTGTCATATTTGAAGCAGCCAAATAAAACACCCTTATGTTCCGCCGTAGCGTTCACAGGCGCTTACGACCTTTACAACGGGCGCAACATAATCTCTGTGGATTCTTTCCTGTCTCGCAAATCGTCTTTGCATGTTTATCTTTATCCTCGATGCGTAAATTGCGTCCCAATGACAAGTCGTCGGCGCAAAGCTTAGTAGCGAAATATGGTGATCATCTTCCGGGTGCAAAAGGAATTGGGAAGTGCGGTTCGAAGAGAGCTCTTTCCCGACAAGATTATTGATAGTGACGATGAGTAGACAAAGATTCGGGAAACAATAGCGAATGATGTTTTCCGCCTCGCATTCTGCATTTAAAATGGATGTTCGAGAAATCACTAAACTTTCTACACACTCAAAGATGCTCGGTAGAAGCACCCGACAATCGCCACTCTTGACATAATTCAAATTCCGCAGCCAATAACCTTGGATAGAACCAAAGTTCAGATCCTTGAGAAACAGTGAATTTATGGCAAAGTTGATAGGAAGCGAATTGTATCTCGAATATTCAGAAGATCGGTACCGCTTCAAAACCTCTTTCCTAGATTCAGTGCAAGCTGAAAGAAGGGGATGCGGAGTTGTGTTGCGAAAGCTCCATGACGATGATCGCGGCGGCGGACTGGATGCTGTATTCATGAATGTCAAAAGCTCGAGCTCTACTATATGGGGCTCTTGAAAAGCAAACGTCCAAATCTGAGCGCGGAGTTCAAGTGGTAAATTGCGAAAAAGCGAAAAGGATGTCAACTTTGGTAAAAATGATCCATCCAAGATGCTTTGCGGGCATATATCGATAGACCGAATATATCTAGATGCAACGATGCGACGCATACTCCGCGTGACTGGGACGTGCTCCGCGCCGGAGATCTCTATTGAACGTGTGTAGATACTCATTGCTAAAGACATACGCAGGTGGAAGCAATGCAAGGAGTTTGATAATTGAGTATTATCAAATGAAAGTTTATACTTCAAACAAGAATTTTGAAAGGAAGTCTGAAGTTGCGTAACCTGGGTAACATTAGGAGAGCAACAGCTTGAGGTCAACCAACATCCAAGTGGGCCTTCATTCTTAAGCTGGATATGCGCGCGTAATGAAAGCGACCCTTTTTCGAGGGCTAATTCGACTTCAGATGTCTCAGTATCCTTCGATGGGAGCGGTACAGAAAAGTTGGAAGGTTCTTTATCATCGCTATTTCTGCTCGCGGATATCTATCTGCAAACGTATGAGGAAAGCGCAGTCAAACACGAAGAAATGGCATCCGCGAAGTCTTAAAAAATCCATTGAAAGCATATTCAAGGATTTCATTCAGTTCGATATTATGATATGGTTCGATAAAACGTAGAAAAGACGGATGTTCAAGAGGTTGGGGCAACACAAACCAGATCAAAACTCGGAATCAAATATAAAGTGATTCATGATGACTAAGCCAACGACAGTGTGTAGATCTTGTTCAACTTACTACACCTTCCAGATCAAGATTTTGCACGCAAAATAATCCAACAGGAGAAAGTTCATTCCGTATCTCCACAAGCCTACAGAACATTGTTTTGAATCACCGATCGCCTGTGTTCTACTCAGGATCGACTGTCGCCCTGATAACAATCACTCACTCCAAAACCTATTCTCTATGAATCCCTAGGGCATCTGGAACTCGCTCTCATGTTTCATTACCGGATCCCAGCATCAAAATGTATCAAGAAAGTCGAAGTAACTACAATGTAGGATTGGAAGCGATGCCATGAATACCATGGAGCATATAATCGAGTCAGATCAACATGTTCCTATGAAGAGTCCTTTCTCATCAGGTGGTCATCATTATTATCTGTAGCACATCTGGTACATTATTTAAACTGGTCCACTCACTCAAGCACAAAAATTAATCTCGCCTTTTCTCCTCGCACCACGATTATGTTTTTCATATTGGCTCTGAAATCCTAGGAGATATCATCCGATAAGGACAGCTCAGTAGTAACTTCATTGTCCCGCATCAGTTCAAACTTTCTCTCTCTTCATCATCCTATGTCTCATCGGATAGTCATCCCATAATTCCTGTTACGACCATATAAAAGCAATTGTCGTCGAGCTTTGAGTGGAGCGAATTCAATATTGCTATGCTAGACCTTGAGTAAATCATAGCAAGTTCTCTTCCTGGCATCTCTTTTCAATTTCATACGTCAGTCAATCTTCTCTAGTTTTCGAAATTCTCAAAAAGAAAGGCCGAAAGAAGGAAGAGGTGATGATCAAGTAGACCCAAGTTGGGAAGGACAAAATAATTCAAAATGGGAAAAAAAAAGTTCAGACCCCAATTTCTTGCGGCCCTATATCTTTGTTGACCTATTTCGCGGTATCAATGACTCCGAAGGGATCGAATGCTCCCCACAAAGATACCGCGCGCACCTCGAGTTGTCGTATCTAACCGTTGAGCTAGAGTGCCGTGTTGTCATACCACCAATTGACGAGAGTATGTGCGATTTCTTCGATTATATTGTAGAATTAGACGAGACTAGTAATGGATAAAACGGCGCGAGAAGGTGACATTGCCGTTCAAAAGTGAATATCAGAGACCAAAGTTTGGTGAAGGCAGTTAGTTCTCTTTCTCAAGGAAATATATTGTTGCCACCGCCTGCGCTCGGTACAACACATTCCCATCGATAATACGGAAAACGTTGAAGTCAACTTTGAAGTGTTTTAAAGTCTCTGGGACTCAACTCGATCTCTTTAGAACGTTTCTTCCTGGATGACAATTCCGACTTAACATGCGGATGGCTTCAAAAGATACATGGAATTCGTTGATGCGATTATACACTCAATCATTCTTCTCGCGTCGAACGCGCGATGCTCGGATGAGTGTCATATTTCTTGATTCAATGGATTCCAATCTCTATTGATTTGTTAAGCTCCAAAACACCAATGTAAAGGGTCAGAGGGTACAAAACTTCATATTGCATACTCGTTTCAATTTCGGTCTGAGCTTATTGACAGGTGAGGAGATCAAAGGCAATAATTACCTTGATCTCTAGCTAAATATCTATCGCGCTCGATTTGTTAACATGATTTTTCTGAAAATGATTTTTTACGAGATAATGCAGATGCACCGATGTGGTACGCAAGCATCTCAATCACAACATCCCTCGACCATTAACAAAATTCCAAGACACACCCTCATTTTCAACCAAAATTCCGCCACCCATATTATCCACACGCAAGCGCGCAAATAATCTTCATTTGCACTCACAACATCGCCTCTATACCATAAAAGCCGACGATCTCCCTATCTCGTGATCACCAAGCCTTTGCCAAGACCAATTTAGCCGACACTTAATCAAAACGGATAAATCTCATTGATGGATCTGTCACTCGCTGCCGAGTTCTCCTGCACCCATTTTCACATTCAGGCACAGATATATACTTATCAAATGAGGGGACCCGCGCCAAAAATCTGGGGTATACCGAATCTGCAACGCGAGCGAAGATCTGCCGAGTGCTAAGTTTGCGACTGGTGGTTATATTTCATTTTTTCTGAAGAACAATAAGCTTGATATGCACGATGAAGTTTCCGTCTTGGCGTTTTGATTAGATGAATCACAGTTAAGGTGGTGGATTGCTCGGGTGGAGATTGTACGAGGAGCATGGGAAATTTTTGGGATTCTTTCGGCGCCTGGAATTGGAGAACGTCTACAAGCAGATTTGTTAGTGGGTGTGCATGGGGATTTCAGTGGCTAGCAGAAAGTAAACTTGATTGAAGGGAATGGGGAACTCGGCGCCGAGAATCTCGCTCGTATTGAGGGGCCAGATGGAGAAATTGAACATGGCGGTGGATAAAGACCATTTCTTTTCCATTTCCGCATGATGGATCGAAGGTTGGGAAAATTATATAAAGGGAAGAAGATCGGCTCGAAAATCAAAAAGCTTGGCTCGAACAGTATCTGTCAATTCTACAGCACTTCTTGGCATCGATCTCATACCATCTCATACCATTCATCATGAAGGCTTCCGTTAAAGTTCTTCTTTCCTCGCTCGCAGCTCAGGTATGCGCAGTGCCAACTTTGTATTTAGCTGGTGATTCCACCATGGCGCTTGGTGGCGGTGGAGCTAGTACTCAAGGTGCGTACTTATTTTACTCATCCTAGACATCATTCATCTGAAAGTGTAGGAACATCGTCTAACGTATCTTGTGTATAGGATTCGGCGAATACCTCAAATACAGTTTCACCGGTATCAACGTCGTGAACAATGCCGTTGCCGGACGATCCGCCCGTTCATATTACAATGAAGGGAGGTTTACTGCATTGGCCGATAAAGTTGTTGCTGGCGATTATGTCCTTTTGTATGTGTTCAGATTTTTCCATTGAAGAGTATGTGCTAATTTGTTCCTCAGCGAGTTTGGCCACAACGATGGAGGCTCTTTGAGCACAACCGATAATCTCCGTACCGATTGCTATGGAGGCGGTACCGAGACGTGTATTTCTCCTGTTACAGGGGAGACCGTGTATACATATGTATTCTACCTCCTACAAGCAGGGTATGTCTCTCTTTCCCTTTTGACACCTTCCAATTCCCCAGCCCTCACCCCCATCAGAATCAACAACCCAACTAACACACCTTCCAGTCGTCTCATAACCGCCAAAGGCGCCCACCTAATCATCGCCTCGCCAACTCCCAATAACTTATGGGAAACCGGTACCTTTTCCTACACCGCTCCCCGCTTCACCGGGTATGGGAAATCCGTTGTCACTTCTCTTGGCTCGTTGGCCTCCTTTGTCGACCACGGTCTATACACTGCGAATATCTTTGAATCGCTTGGTGCTACGGCCGTGGATGCATTTTATCCAATCGATCACACGCATACCAGTCCCGCAGGCGCGAATACTGTGGCCGCTGCGTTCATGAAGGGTCTTATGTGTGGAGGAAGTGCTTTGAGTGCGTATAGTAAGAACACAACCAGTAGTATTGCCGGAAGCTGTGCTTAGGTCAGGTAATGAGGAATGTCTGTGTAGTGTGAAAAGGAGGTGCTGTGATGGGGAATCTGGAAGGAAAAATTCTTTGTATATATGTACATATTCTATATTGATATCTATATCTAGTTGTATCCAAACTCCTATGTCTATAATTCCTCTATCTGTGTTCAAAAATGGCCTATATCGTGGTGTTGACAGGCAACAATCCCTTCGCCATTCTCTGAATCTGCGACGAATAATATATGCTTTGGAAACCAGACCCGACCTGTTTAACAGGGAAGTGGCGAATCAAAAATGGCGGAGAGAGTGGTGCAAGATTGACGCTTGCTTCTTCGTCAGGTATATCCTTATTGAGGATAATTTCGTTTGGCAATTTGGGGATAACGGCAGCGGGTCGGGCAATGCCGATAAGATCACATCCTCCCGACTTCAAAGCCTCTTCCATACCGACTCTTGTGCGGAAACCTCCAGTGACCATCAGGAGAACCGAAGGGAATTGTTTGCGTACTGTTTGGGCGAATTCGAGAAAGAAGCTTTCACGAGAAGGAGGCAAAGGAGATGAGGAGGGTTCACCCATCATCCGAGGATTCTCGTAGTTTCCTCCAGAAATCTCGATGAAGTCAACTCCGGCTTCTACTATGCACCTGATTTGCTCCATGCTATCTTCTAGTGACTCGTTGGAAGCAGCATCCACACTGTTCACCTTGATACCAATGCAAAACTCCTTACTCGTTTGCTTTCTGGCTTCATTGATGATTCTTACTACAACTTCGGCTCTCTTTCCGGCTGTGCCGCCAAACTCATCGGTTCTGAGATTGGATCGAGGAGACATGAATTGTGCTAGCAAGTAGCCGTGTCTATGTTTGAATCAGTAAGAGCAATCCCGGGGGGCCACAAAAATTTAGGGGGCAACTTACGCGCCATGGAGTTCGACACCCTTAAACCCGGCCTCGAAAGACTGTTTCGCAGCCGCCACAAACTCATCAATGATGCCCCCCGGTCCAGAAATCTCATCAATCGTCAGTTCACGTGGTGTACCGAACAATAACGCAGCAGCGGCCCGTTCAATTAACCTACTTCCAAAATTCATTGCCACGGCGGATGGAGCAACGGTTTTTGAAAAGAGACCGCGGCTGCCAGCCCCAAGGGGTGATTGTCTACCGGCATGACATATTTGGACTATGGTTGGTGTTCCAGAGCGTTGACAGGTTGCCGCCCAGGATTTCCACATGGCTCTGGTCTCTTCTGTGGGTTGGGGAGTGCTGGCTACGTCGTTGTGGCCTCCGAGGTATTTGGAGGACACTTGAATGTTTCCTGTTATCCGAATTAGTGTTTGGACACTTGACGTGTGAAGTTTGAGCATTTCAATTGATCAAATCCACTTGGAACATTGAAGTTGGTCGTAGTGCACGCCTGATTCGTACCTGTCATTATCATTCCCCATCCACCGTCGGCCCAAGTGCCATATGCCTTCAAAAATTGCTCATCGGGCACATGGGTAGTTGACATAGCTTCAGCCATTGCACCCTTTGAGGTTATATTAGCTCCATGGAGACATTTTGATCGAATTGATAGATGTTTCATACCTTGCAAAGACGATTTGGTAGGGTCAACCCACATGGTAATGTGATCTGCTCGGAAACTAACATGATGAAACGGCTCTTCTAGGTTTTCAATATAGGTCTTGCTGTGTTTATTATCTTGAATCGAATCATCTTTTCGAGGATCTTCAGAAGTTTTATATAGTTCCAATCACCGAGGTGTACCCATCGTTTCTTGAAAGGAGGACCGGGACATGATTTGAAAGCACCATATCGTCGGACTTTGATCGGATAGATATTTGCACCGTCTTGGAGTGGGTCATAGAATGAAAAAAATGATAGTGATATCATATCAGCGTTTGAGTTTTCACGACGACAACAATGTGAAAAATCATGACATGACATGAGATTGAAGGTCTATGTCAACAGTGTGCATAATTTCTGTGTCGTTGTCAGCTCGTTACTCCTAGTAAGCTTGCAGATAATATTCTTGTACCACCACTCAATAGGCTATTTAATTACCCGCCTATGCTAACGATGCTAAAGAAAGCGAAGATGGCTTACTAAAGCTGCTGACAAAACTTCCATTCATTGCACCTCCAACATATGAACAAACACAACATCACAAACCAAAACAAAACAATATAGTGTTCCCTCAACCATGGTAATGGCCATGAAAATCGAGAAGTCAGTTACTGCATTATCCATATTAGCAGAAGTCGCGCTCCATTTATACATATCGTTGAGCCTTCCCACATTCCTTCAGAACACCAATCCAGTTGCATAATTGCTTGAACTGGGCAATCATGATTAGATGACACAAACGTCAAATTCTGGTTCAAACCTCGAGGCTTTGGAATGCTCTATCTAGGCAATCAAGAATAACTTCTTGGGTACCTTATTGATAATTACTTTTTCACTTGATTGTGGACTCTATCTCAACAGTACACTGGATATCACAGCATGGCCAATGATAGCAGCACGTTTCTTGTTGACCTATATACCCATTAACGATATTGATGTGTTAGCCTTGGTTATTCTGCCACTCTGCCACTCTAGCATTCAACTTCAAGCTCATAACTCACTGAAATACTGGCTATCTCTACATAGCTGTGTCTTTTCTCAAAGCGTGGAATAGACTTGGTTTTTCAAACTAGGCATTGGCAGAAATAGAGATGGTTGGACAGGACCACATGGATGATGAGGATACATAATTTTCGACTCTTCTGGCCATCGACAAAGTATGTGGTAGTGATCAGAAGAGTCGCCACGCTGGCCTTATATACCGACGTTCGTTGATCCATTATACAATCTGTTGGTACTTACCAGGCGTCGTAAATTATAGACTTCGCAGTGCGCTCTCAAAGTGGTATACCCCACATCAGCATCAAGCTCACCATCGATTGAGCATAGAATCAATCTGAGAAGGAAATTGGTTCATCGAATACCTCGTGTCAGCCTGATTGCGCCGCAAATTCTCATTGCGGATCTCTCACGACTCGGGTCCATATTGATGGTTTGAATTCATGTTGGAAATATCAACGGCGGTTATTTGCGGACCATTGATGATCGATACTCAGGCGCCAGTATAAGCTCATGAAAGGGATTCGGATCGAATCTCCCGAACGTTTATTGTGCCGCATGATCCACCAGACAACCGAATGACCTACACGGGATCTATTCCTGTATTTGATGACTTTGGCTTGTGGAATCCAGGCTGTGTATTCCGGGTTGCTGGTCGGTTCCACACTGGAGGATTCCGCCAGAGGGGAGCGACAGTCCTCGGCTACACTCGTGGCCAATGTTTTCAGCCGAGCTGAATGTGAGAACGAATCATTTTGTCACAGCAGCCGTACATGATCACCGTCAGACTGGTTAACACGGCATTACTAGTCTATGTGACGTTCCAAGCCTTGTCAGCATGCAGCTCTTGCTTCCTTCTCCACGCTTACTGCAGGCCCATTTTGAGGGCTTCGAGATCTGCCCAAAATCTATTATCGAGTGTTCCACGCGAGATTTGCCCCGCGATTTCCACGCTACAATAACTTAGCGAGGCATGAACGCTGGCCAAAAATTGAAACCGGTTGCAGTTCCGAGACCGAAAGCGAATGAAAGGAATATACGACAGAATCGAGCCCCGAGTCAGGAACTTTTAACTTTTTCTAACCACATCGATGAATTGAATACACGAAATCATCTGATTGCAAGTTTATACCTCGGCAACAATATCGAGAGCCAGACTCGGGTCAACGATCAGAGGTTCTTTTTCCGATATTGTGATAATCATCGTATGATTGCTCAACAGACATAAATTTGCACCAACGCATACTTGCGAAATCAAATTTCAAACCCCCGCAATTTCTCCAATCTCTAGCAGCAGCAGCTATCTTCAATGGGATAGGTTTGAGCAAGGCCGGGAAAGTGGATTGAGAGTGGGCGTTTGGTCGAGAAAGTAATTAGGCAGATATTGCAATTCTAAATGTCTAAAAGATACTAGTGCGAACAATTTAACGAAGCAGTCGAAAATGGATCACAGAAAATGGGCTCCTTGGGCCTAGAAATAGACTCAAATAGCTTGCGCAACTATTGGCAGCCTCATTCTTAACCAATGAAGGACTTCAAAGCCTCTAAAAGGATAAGCCAAGCGACATAGATTTCTCAGCCTTCGGTTACTAGTCATATCTTCTTTATGGTTGTGTTCGCAAGCTGAGTGCCATATTGTTGTGGGTACGTCATATTGTCTTGTGTACATTCCAATTTGCACAAACACAGGTAGATTTTACAAGGAGATACGATTGATTGTTCGCAACACAACCCTTTTTTAAACTATCTCTTCATATTGCATTTTTCGTGGGCATATACATACTCCGTATCTCCATTGGATTTCTACTTCTCTTCTCGGGAGTCTTGCCGCTCCAATGCATAATTGCGCGTGAAATATCGCCATATCTTCAGAATATGGTGGGGGGGTTCGAACAAGTGAAGATGGAGATGTTACCCAACGCGGGAAAAGTCCCAAGTTTGGATTTACCCCATATAGTGTGATGCCAATGTTAATCCGGTAACTTTGATATCTGCAATCAATGATGATTGTCTGTCTCAACTTATCACCGATGACGACTTTCACCGGCAATCTCCCTCGAAGTCGTTCATGCACCTCTGCACCGTTATCGTACCACATAGAACCCGTGTATTATTCGTGGCTGTTAGGCAGCTGCAATGATCTATTTTTGGGATGTTGAAACTTTGAAGACGGGCGATAAGTTTTAGAGACGGGTGTTACCAGCCCGTCCATGGCTACTGCAGGAGCCACAAGATGATTTACGGCGCTATAAGCACTCAAAACATATGGCCTCTCAGATTGTTTAGTATACAACTACATGGTAGATGAATGTGATTTCAAAGCTAGTTCTGGGATGACAAGGACTGAATGCAGAAGGCAACGATTAGCAAGGATGTTCAGTAGCTAAGCCAATAGGAATGTAGCGAAGGGCACCACTTATCAGATGAGACCTACTATATTAGGGGATCGCCAAGAAAATCTTAGCAGCGGGATGGCGCAGATATTCAAGTTTTCTGTGGACAAACCGAACTGAAAATTTTCGGATGCCCGCGGCACTTGCTTTATGGTTACTTCGAAAAACGTTGACATGCTTGAACCCATGAACCTCTCACCTATGGTAATGTTTGCGATAAAGATTGGAAATTGGATTTCTAATCTCAATTCTTCAGATGACCGACAAGTGCTTGTGGCTAATAGCATCTTATTGGGCGATTTGGGAACCCTGCTGCGGATAGGCGTTTGACCCTGGCAATTCTAGTACCAGGGGAGGCTGCCGCGATTGGCAAGCCTAGACGAAACTCTCGTGTGGACAGAAAGATTTTATGATATTCGTGCTGCAATGATTCCGATGATTAATTTCTTAGAGATACATTCTTCCACTCAGGTTCAGGATTCAGGATATTGAATCGAAATTCTTTGAATATTGATCAATACTCCTGGGCGTGTAAGCACGAGAAGCTAGGCTCACGGTAACGAGATGGAATTCCAAATATAGGCTATGCCCTAGGTTATGACAGCGATGGTGGTATTGGTGGCACTGGTGGCACTGGCATTGGTGGCATTGGTGGCATTGGTGGCATTGGTGGCACGAGTGGCACGGGTGGCTGCGGAACAACCATGTATACCCACCGGGTTCCCTCCCTTGCTCTGGCGTTATCCCTAGTCCTCCACATAATTACCTTGTGGGGCGTAAACCCATCCGCGAGCATTACATCAGCGAATCACTTTGGACTTTATATCTTCAGTCTTTTAGGAAACTCGATAATTCTTTTTTTGGTGGCATCTGATACAATCTAAAAACGCCGATTTTTTGTCGGATTTATTATTGTCTGTCCATTTCGCAAACAATACCACTTTCCAAACTCGAACTTGAACTCGGGGTCCCGTAAACAATGCTCCCTCAAGCTGAATTTTGACTCCGAATTTTGAAAGTCGTGAACAGAACATCTGAGAAGACAATGGAGGATTGGAAATCGGAGTTCAGGAGTCCTCTAAATTGGATGAAGTACCAATATCAGCCTGGCCGTGGTTGAGATTCGTACTGTCGACGGCGACGATAAATACCACGGCTGTTTCCCGTTCTCAAAATGTATCCTTCATCAGTTTCTCACCACTCTTCACCAAGAGATCAACGGATCATATTTGGAGCTTTCTCGACAACTTACCTTGCGCAAAAGTCTACACTGTATTTGGACAACAACTTGGTTCAACAAGATTCCATCCCCTCAAAACAGTTTCTGATATCGATCAATCTCAAGAATGATTTCCATTCGCGCCTTTGGCCTTTTGGCTTTGGCTTCTTCGTCTGTATTGGCATTGTAGGTGCTTTGAAATCAATAGATTGACAAATTACTTTACTGACATCTTCAAGAAATCCTAAACAGGCACGATACTGGTCTCGAAATGATGCTCGGGCTAAAGTCACAAATGAAGTGCCGAGCGAAGTTGACTACATTGTTGTTGGCAGTGGTCCAGGAGGCGGACCTCTTGCATCTCGTCTTGCTCTTGCTGGATATGAAGTCTTACTGATCGATGCTGGAGATGACGAAGGGGATCAGATTCTTGCTGAAATGCCCATTTTTCAATTTGCATCGACTGAGATTGAAGCACAGCGATGGAATTTCTTCGTACATCATTACTCTGATCTCGAACGTCAAAAGAAGGATACGAAAATGACTTATCAAACTACTGATGGAGACTACTACGTCGGATTAGATCCCCCGGCGGGCGCAGAACCACTTGGTATCTGGTATCCTCGAGCTGGAACTCTTGGTGGCTGCTCGAACCATAACGCTATGATCTCAATCTACCCGCACGATAGCGATTGGCAACACATTGCAGACATTACCGGTGACGATTCTTGGGCTCCCGACAATATGCGAACATATTTTGAAAAGATGGAACAATGCGATTATCTCCCAGAAGATACTCCTGGGCATGGCTTCGACGGATGGTTCCACACAAGTGCCACCAACCAAACTATGATTGTTCAAGATGAAAAGATTAATTCGATTGTTATTTCTGCCGCTGATGCTTTCTCAGTAAGCGCATCCGAATCGACTCTTGCAACTGCTCAAGGCTTCAATCAGGTTGTCTCTCTGGATCCCAATAGTCCATCATCTGCGACAAACAATGCCACTGGATTGTACCAGATTCCAATCGCTGTTGATGGAAGAACAAGAAACGGAGCTAGAAATTTCATCCTCGAAACAGTGAATGCAGTCAATATCGACGGATCCCAAAAGTACAAGTTGACCCTCAAACTCAACACATTCGTCACAAAGATTCGATTCTCCAACGACACCACACCTCGTGCTCTCGGTGTCGACTTCTTAGAGGGCAAGAGTTTGTACAGAGCTGATCCCAGAGCTGGAAAAAATGGAACTCAAGGTACTCCCGGTAGTGTCAACGCGAGAAAGGAGGTTATCATTTCAGGCGGAACATACAATAGTCCTCAGCTACTCAAGCTCAGTGGTGTCGGACCCAGAGCTGAACTCGAATCATTCAATATCCCAGTTTTAGTCGATCTCCCCGGTGTCGGTACCAACATGCAGGACCGCTACGAAACGACCCTCATCTCCGAATCCGACATTCCATTCTCCATCGCTGAGGGCTGTACTTTCCTCACCACTGCAGACGATCCCTGTTTCACGCAATGGACAAACGACACTGCGGATGCAGGACTCTACGCTACGCCCGGCCTCCCACTCGCCATGATCAAGCGATCCAGCACCGCAGGAGAAGATCCCGATCTCCTGATTTCCGGCGCCCCCGCCAACTTCCACGGTTATTATCCAGGCTACTCTGGTCCTGCTCTCGGTGATGCTCTACACTGGAGTTGGATTACGCTCAAAGCTCACACGCGCAACACCGCGGGGACAGTCACCCTTCAATCATCCGATCCGCTCGATACCCCATTAATCCAGATGCACTATTTCGACGAAGGGACATCGACTGATGATGCGTGGGAAAAAGATCTTCAGGCAATGTACGAAGGCATGTCACTTTCCCGCCAGATTATGAACAGTGTTGTTCCGCTTGACGGATCGTTCAATGAGACATGGCCTGGAGCAGACGTTTCCACAGAAGAAGAACTCAAGGACTTTATCCAGGATGAAGCGTGGGGTCACCATATTTCGTGTACGAATCCTATCGGTGCCGATGATGATGAAATGGCGGTTTTGGACAGCAGTTTTAGGGTTCGGGGAACGAGTGGTTTGAGAGTAGTAGATGCGAGTGTTTTCCCTAAGATCCCGGGATTTTATATCGCGGTGCCGATTTATATGGTTAGTGAGAAGGCGGCGGCGGTTATTATTGAGCAAGATGCGGCGGGAACAAGTTATAGATAGGTAGCCAGTGGTTGGTTGAGTGGCGGTTTGATTGGGTTTGGTTTTTGTCTTGTCGTGGGTTTTCGTTATTTTTTTGCAATTACTTACGGAGTGGTGCAGGTGCAGGTGCAGGTGGTGTCTTATTTTGCTATTGTTATCGTCATTGCTATTTTTACGGGTTGGGGTTGCTCTCATTAAAAGGTACTAGATTTAGATAGTTATTCTTCTCTGGGGTGCTTAGATTACATAGGCGGTTTGTTAGATAGTTAGTTATTTGAATTCATTCGTTGCTTACCAACCCATCTGTAGCAAATGACCTTCTGAAATTTCGACACTCACTACCCACAGGGGTAATATTCAAGGGACTCCATTTGAACGTTCTTGCTTCGAACTAGCATGACGCTAGGGCCTGATTGGGCAAGTACGTACCATGTTTATCTTTACCAGGGTACGGTTTTTACTCGTCTCTTCCTTCCTGGTGTTTTTTATTGCTATCTTTTGGGAGGTAAATCCTGCCACTGTTAACATCGTTGTTTTATGGTCCAAAAGTTCTTCCGAATGATTATTGTTAACATAATGAGTTATGACCATCCACTCACCGACTCGACGTCTCTACATTTCGGCGCAAAGACACCTTGAATTCCCGCACGCAACTACCGGTACTAACACGGAGTCCGAGCATTCCAATAGCTAATCGTCTCTAGAGACCAAGCGCTCCCCACCACTTACACACAGAGTGATTAGTTAACCATAATGAGAAGTTCCCGGCAGTTGAAGTATCTGCCCCTATGCTGTCCAGGGTCTAAAATGAGGTTATTTCTGACAGCGTCGATCTGGACGAGAATAGTTGATGATCTGCTGCGTGTGCACTGACGCATTGCCCATTCGGTATATTGAGCATCGTAGTCCCGCCGTTGGAAATTATACTTTTATATTGCTTCTTCGTAAACAGCCTTACCTTATCCCCACACTGTTGACGAAAAGAACGGCTTGCCAAAATCATCATGTGTAGCGTGTGCAGTGGTTTTGGAGGGCCACGATGATGTCTACATACCGTCTGATTTTGATTTTGATTGATGGATTTGTGGTACTTGAATAGGTGTGCAGTGTTTTTTTCTACCTCAACAAATTTGTCAGGTTCTTGGATGAGAATTACAATAGTAAGACAATGTGCAATGATTGATTAGTGATTAGAAAGTCAAACTTTGGTACGTTAGGTTTTCTGTCCACAGGGCTCCCCATTTTAAGCTTTGAAAGTTTGATGTGAACACTAGAAATCCCAATTAGGAGGATTTTTTATAGCCCGATAATATTCACCGTCATTATAGAAACTCTGCATAGTTGACTCGTTCTCCATGACGATCTTCACTATCTCGTCTTCTTTGGTATCTGTTCTTCGTGTCTTCTGTGGAGGCCGTATGATTATTTCCGAACTATCTTACTCGTGCTGCCAGCATATCGAAATACAGAGTGGATCTGTATGTACATCAAAGCTACCTTGCTTGGGTAGTTTCCGTGTTTAGATCTGCTGGAAAGAAGAGCAGGTACTCTCGGGGAAATAAAATTCTGGGCGATCAGTGAGCACAAAGGTGGAACAACTTGTTTCGCAGATGAGGGGACGTCCCAAACTCCCGGTCGTTCAACATCCACTCTACCGACATTGAAATCTCCTAGGGTTCAACAGCGCCTGTCTGCTCCCCCTTTCAGGCGTTGATGCGATCGTCGTTCGCATTCAAACTCTGATGACGATGTGAAGTATATGTATGGATTCTTGTATATATACCCCATCATTCACTTTTCCATCTCATTCTCACTATCACTCATTCATCCAACTACTACACTTTCCTTAACACCCCCACGTTCTTTACAAAAACAAATCCATAATTTTTTTTTATAATTCTTTAATTCTCCAATCTCCAACCTTAATCTCTCAAAATGCAATACAAAGCCAGCCTCATTGCCGTTCTCGGCCTCAGCGCAACCTCCTTTGCCGCACCCCAAGTATCCATCCCAGAGCTCGCATCTGCTCCCTCCGTCCTCTCCGAGCTCCCCTCTACCTCAGTCTCCGCTCTCCCAATCCCAAGAGATGCACAAAACCTCGCCTCACCTTTCTCAGCCGTCGGAAGCGTCGTCGCAAAGGTCGGAGCCAAGAGACAAATTGGAGGACTCAGTGGTATCACTTCTGTCGCCAAACCTGTCGTTTCGCCAGTAACTAATATCCTTGCTGATGTCACTATCAAGCACAACGTCATTCAAATCACCGACCTTGTTACTTCTGTCAAATCAATCAGAACCACCATCGTTTCTGACGTTTCTTCCATCAAGACTCTCATCACCTCTGTTGGTACCACTGCAGTCGGCCAACAAGGTCTTGCTGAGGAGATCATCAAGGATTTGGGTGAGATTGTTGCCGCGCTCACTAGCGCCGTCGATGGCGTTCTCGCCCAGACCTTGCCTACTGTGCTTGGCGTTGTCGTCAATGAGGTCACTGATGTTCTCGCTATCTTGTCCGATGTCGAGGCCATTGTTTTCCAAATCGTCCAAGTGCTTTCAGACCTTCTCGGTAGTCTTTTGGACTGTATGTATTCCTTTTTCATCTGCCTCCTCTAAGCATGTGCTTTCTCCCCTCTCTGTCTTCTCGTTCATAGATCGTCCTATAAAACATGAAACTAACTCTCTGTAGCCACCTTTGAACTCGTCACTGCTGAGGTATCCGAAGTCTACAGCCTTCTCAACCCAGTCCTCACTCCAATCCTCAGCTTTGTTGGTCTTGTCCAAGGCGATGCTGGTGTGACCCAAGAGGTTTCTACTGCTGTCAGTGGTATCTTGACCTCAGCCAACGGACTTTTGAGCGCAAAAGGTTTGAAGGAGATCGAATTGTAGATTGTGATCTTCGAACATAGAGGAGATGAAGAGTGGTACTAGAAGGGAATGGCAGATGAGGAGATTGAATTGGATTGGAGACTTATATGTAATTATTTATGAGATTAGATTTGAACTTATATAAAGTAATACTTTCGGTAACATACGATGTTTTATTTCCGGTGCACTGGTTATGTATTCATTGCCTGTTTGTGTCAAGATTTGACAGTAGAAAAATTCTTCGCTCTTTGTAATTAAGTATTAAATTCCTGGTCGGCATATCACACCATGTCCAACAACCACACTTAAGTTCTGCAGAATCAAGGAAAATATAATCCATGATCACTCTGAAAGACAGCAGATAGTGGGTAAAAGAATACGCCGTGAAGCATTGTGTATTACCACCGTCGATTTTTTAGAATTAATTTTCGAATTAACAATGGGTTCCCCTCGAAGACGTTGGGAATGGTACATATTCGACGTATCAAGTACCCTGAGTTTGGAAATTGCATCTTTCATCGTAAGGCGTTCCCAGTATGAAATCCCTTCCTTTGACTCAATTGGGTACGTCACTGCCTGTAGTGTCAATAAGTCAAGGAAGAGATTGAGGGCATCGTGCTTGGTTTTCTTTGCGTGTCCTCCGAACTGCAAAGTACTGTCTGCATAAGAAGTCATGACCGCTTTACTAACGAGTGGGTAATGGTCGTGCCTTTGACGAATTATCAGTGTAATGTCAGTGTCTTTCAAACGACAGATAAAATCATTCTCCCGGACTTCAGCTGAAGCAATGCCAAAGTCTCCTGTGCTAGATATAAAAAACCTTGTTTCGTGAACTTTGTCGGATCTGACCGAGGTTTCTTTAGCCACAGACTCTCCGACATCACATTGCGGTAAATTTTCTCTCGTAGCGTAACTGAATTTACTGTCGAAACCGTTTAAGTTCTTCTTGCTACAGGAATCCAAGCCTCTAATTTTGCTTGCAAGAATCCTCCATGTGCTTTTAATCTCCGGCAATTCTATTTTCAATCTTTGGGGAAGGTCATCCTTCGTGATATTAGACGCGACAACAAAACCTTCCATATAACCACGGCAGTTGAACAATCTTCTCTGATTAATTTGTTCTACATCACACCATTTCAAAGCCATTTCAGGCTTTGGGAGAGGGCCATTCAATGCAAGCTGTAGACTCTGACTCAGTCTGATGATATCGAGTGCTGGTGAGTCTGTTGACCGTGTTTGGGTATAGCAGTTAAGAACTTCAACATATGTATCAAACAAAGATCGACCATAATCTACAGGAAAATTGCAGAGTTCTGTGTCACTGACTATTCCTAGAAGACCATATATTTTATCGGCTTGGACTTGGCATTCGGAACTCGGAAACATCTCTAGCAATGAATTCAAAGGCCAATTTTGATTGCCAGTCTCTCGGAGTCTGTCGAAATTTGCGGGTGCACTGTCTAGTATGGCCTCAATGACTTTCATCTTAAGCTCTCTATCCCAACTCGAGGCAAGTGAAGACTTAAGATTCTCCAAAGTGTGTCTAGCTCGACTCCAATCTGCCAAGGCCACGGTTCTCAGTCCTGGACTATGTTTGTTGCTCCAGCAAATGATCAGGTCCTTAGCGAGAAGAACTTCCTGCATAATCCATAAGCGATTCCAATATGGTCTGCTGCACAACTCGCCAAGAGATACAAGTTCTGCACCCAGGCGAAACCCATCAGTTTCGACGGTAACATCTGTTCCAGAAGGTTTGCACGCTAGATCTTTATGCAATGCAGCCAATCTTTTGATAGAACTAAGTCCAATATCAGGTATCAAAGTCTCCGCATTCTTTCCAAAACCCTTGATCAGTATTATCACCTAACCATACTATAACTTCTCTTGCCAGTTTATAGATACTGCCCATTTGCATGACTTGGTGATTGCGCTCATTCACATAATCTTGATTGATGCATAAGGCGTCAACCCACAGGAAGGAAGTGGTTGGACAGATGTGTACCAAGATATTTGCTAAATTAGCTCGCACTTCCACTCGACTGCCGTTAATAACTATACATTTTAGGGGAAAATCCTCTCCCCACGCGTAGGATAACGCAGAATATTCTACAAGATCGCTGAGTGGCTTCACGACGAACTTGAAGACTGGTAGGTTACAACAACTTGTTGATTCGGGACGGACTGCCACTCGTTCTAAAAGTCTAATCTGGTCGGTGGATCGGTCTAAAGGTTGATAAAATCCGGAATTAGGTTGTACGGGGAACGCTGCAGAGTGTGGGCCCAAACAAGTAATTAAGGTGTCCCCCAAATTGGAACTTGGCCGATCGATGTCCCACTTATGTATACAGTTGGTCTTCCCACATGTTCAGACGCTATCATGGTCGACTCCGTATCCCTATTCATTTGGCGACATTTTTCGAAGTAATCGTTTATGCAGTCCAATGAGACCTGAAGATTTGTCATAGAAACTGATATAGGTGGAGCGTTGAGCACCCGAATCACCTCCCTCTGCCGTATCTGACAGTGTCTTCGTCTCTCGTACCTCTCCAAGATGATGTCGTTTACATATCTCCTCCGAAGTGGCCGCCTTCCTGTCGAGCAATCTTTGTGATCTGCATCAAAATTATTGGCGTATGGCTTTTGGGAGACAATCACTCTTTTTTTGCTCCCACTAGCCATAGCTACGGCGTTCGTCCCTCTTACAGTCAGATATAAATATAGGCGATAAGGAACTATGTATCTTGAAAGATCCAGCGGTTGTTCTCCTATGTTTGACACTCAGGACAGGACAAATAGAAAATAATTTGCATCATAGCAAGTTCTAATATCTAGCCTTATCGGTACCTGGGAGTAGACTTGCGGGTAGTGGTGTCATTGGATGGCCAATCAATTACCCTTCACAATTTATAACAATGGTTCAAGCCTGCTCACCCCTTAGTTTCAAATGGAATATTTGTATTCGTATGAACGTTAGACCCGTGAAAACATTTGATGGTTTGCCTTAAAGATAGTTCGGATTCAGGATAATTGGAGTACGTAGGGCAGTATTCTGTTGCATTTGGCAGCCAAAGACGATGGGAACAGGTCTTAATTTTCTGGTATCGAATGGGAAGTGGGGTATCTTGAGCAAAACGAAACAATTCAACGGTCTAGCAATCTCATGCACCATGCTCTTTTTCCATTTCCTTTTCCAATCGTTCACTTCGCTCCTTCCATAATCTCCGAAGCTCAAACCCTACCTCCACGGCGATGAGAACAATGATGATCCACTCTAGATGAATACTATGTTTCTCGCTCATCGTCTCTCGAAGAATCGTTGCGATTTCCTGGGCATAATCCATCTTCTGGTTCAGAGTCTTGATCCGTACACCAACATCAAGAGCCCTCCCAACCTGATCATAATATCCTTCCAGTCCCAATTCATGCCGACTGTCCCAAAATAGATCCGGAAGCGAATCTGTGAGCTCAGAATAGTGGTTCAACCGCGCTCGTAAATCGAGTAGCTCTCCAGTCTTTTGTAACATGAATTGCCGATTGAAGGGTAGCCTTGACCCTCGTGAAAGTAATGTAGGTATAGATTTAGTAGATTCGAAGTACTTGGATAGCATAGTCTCGAGGACCGCGAGCTTTGTTGATCTAGCGAGGCCAGAAGAAAAGGCTATTTTCGCAAGAGTTGTGTCAACCTGTGAGCTACAGCAATTGTTAGTGTACACTATTTATGACGCAAATATGACTGAGCATAGCATACCTTATACGTCCCTCACTTGGTGAGTCCTTCGTTCCTAAAACAATGGTGTCTCCTCTGATGCTGCTGTTTTCCCGTTTGGGATCTTCCTCGCATTCTAAATCTTCTATCTCAACGTTGCCTACATGTGAATCAATAGCAGCAGGTAATAGGGTCTTTGTTGCCAAATCCGTAACCACATCTTCAGGCAAAGACCATGCCACAAGTGAGCCTGAAGGAAACACAAATATATCTCCATTGTTGACCCCTCGTGTATGTATAACCTCATCGGATTCAAAGCCAGTTCCATCCGGGTCAATTGAGAAACCATGCGATCGGAGAATTCGAGCTACAGCTTCCATATCAAAATGATCTGCCACGGAAATCGCAATGACTCTATTTGCGCCTTCAACATTTTCGGAGGTGGCTTCGGGTCGAGTTATGTTCTGCCTGGATCTCTGAGCTTCAACTGCAACCCTCCTCAAACTCGTCTTTCCAGCGGGCGACCGTAAAGGTTTCCTTTTCTGAACCGGCTTCAGCTCGGCTGTTGATTCAACATTGGATGATGCGACATCTTGTTGGAGGGTAGCATTGGAAGAGAAGAAGTTCCGTTTTCTAAGGTATAATGTCGGTGCTGAAGCATGCGGGCATCGATAAGGAAGTTGTAAATTATTTCCACCAATTGGCCGTCTAGCTGCGACAGCGGTAAATGAACGAGAAAAAGACTTCATGATAATTGTAGACTCTATCAGTCACACAACATAAATTATATAGAAAATTGTCCATGATTGCGGGGGCTCAAAACAGATTCTTGGGATTACAAAAAATTAAATTTACCGCCGAAAGCCTAGAACTCGGCTATCTTAGGTCGCTCCAAACCTCAATGGCATTGACGTCGTCGGTGTAGCTACCCCCCTGCACATCCTTGACAACAAAAGCAAATGTGATCGGGAGAGTCTGCCGTTATGGCTGAAGGGTCAGAAGAACAAAGCGACACCAAAAACCTGGACAGTGTTGAGTCCAGTCAAGGTGGAACTGAAACCGGGGAGGATGATGACACCGTTGAAACAGAATCGGAGGATGGGGAGGAGGAGGAGGAGGAGGATGATGAAGAGGAGGAAGAGCCCAAGCTAAAATACGCTCGAATGACAACCCATCTTGGTCCAGTCTATAGAAATGGAGATGCTACAAGTACCTTCCTGGTTGCTGGCGACAAGATGGTGAACATCCACCACCAGGTGACTGTATTTCTCTAGCTAACTGTTTTATAGTTTATTGGCACACATAACGGTAATATTGTATGCTACGATCCCTCCCTTCCAGCAGATGATCTACTAACAGTTTATACAGCATGTGCTATCGTTGCCTTCATTCAAATCGATTCGAACCTACCATGCCCACTCGGCTTCAATTACGAGCATATCCATATCCCCTTTCCCTCCTCCACTGCCCACGCCAGTTCCCGAAGCTGTACAGCGCTTTACGTCGCGAGTGCAAACAGAAGCTCCAAATGCACCGCAAAGAGCTCCATCAATGGCATCACAGGCCTCCACAAACACAGCTCGGAGTCCTGGAGGTCCAGTAGTCCCCAAAACTCCTTCGAACGCAATATACATTGGCACATCTTCCGTTGATGGTAAGGTATGCATAGCATCCCTGGTTGATGTAAAAGATGTACAATTGAGGGATTTCGCAAGACCTGTCCAAGCTGTTAGTTTGTCGCCGGATTACAAAAACGATCGTTCATATATATCGGGAGGACTGGCAGGAAACCTAGTGCTTACCGTCGGCGGCAAAGCAGGTACAAGCTCGACTTCTACCACTACAGGAAGTGCAGCGGCCACTGCAAGTGGCTGGCTGGGGACTATTGGTCTAGGAACGCATGCTGGGAAGGATACTGTGCTGCACTCCGGCGAAGGCACAATTAATACCATCAAGTGGTCCTTATCGGGAAGATATGTGGCATGGAGCAATGAGCATGGTATCAAAATTATGAGGTCTCATCTACAACTGGATAGTGCGGATACTGAATCAGCTTGGAAACGAATTGGGCACATACCTCGTCCAGATGGAGAGCAATGGGAAGATATGGCCAGTGTTTGGAAAGCTAGAGTCGAATGGATAGACGAAAAAACTCTTGAAACTGATGAAGATGACAAAGCTCGCGAAGCATCATCTGCTTCCCCAGCCACAGCAAAATTGAGATTGCAAGCCTCGAGAGACAGACTGCGTATTGAAAAGTTAGTCGTTGGATGGGGTGGTACAATCTGGATGATCAATGTGCACCCTGGTGGAACCGGGGTTGGAAAGAATGTGGGAGAGCGCACAGTTGGTAGCGCTGAGATTATCAAAATGTGAGTTGCAAAATTCATACTTATTATCACGGTGTTTCCATCACTTTCTAACATTATTAGGTTACGGATGGATTGCATAATTTCTGGATTATCGTTATATACCCCAACTTTACTTGTTGTACTTGCTTATGTTATGCCTGAAGAAGAAGATGAGGAATCTAAGACACCTAAAGGGCACAAATCGCATCGGTCAACGGGTAGCGAGCCGAGCGGCGGAATACGGCGTCGACAAAACGCACTGTCTCCAGAGCTTCGTCTTATTGATCTTGGAACATCCCAAGAAGTCGATACCGATGGATTGACGGTTAGCCGTTATGAAAGGCTCTCAGCTGGTGATTATCATTTGTGCGTATTACCTGCCGCTCGAGATCAACCAGTAGTTCAAACATCTCGTGGAACTTTGGAAGCCCTTACTGGAATGGGCAGTGGTATGTGGAATGCTACAATTAATGCTACAGCGCTGCTGAGTTCCAGTGCAAGTGTGATCAGCAATGGAAGCACAGGCGATGGTGATTCCAGACACACATCGATTAAATCGAAGCTTGCTCACCACAATCGCGCCACGGCTGCCCATCCGCATATCATCACACCAGGGATGAAAATTTTCATCCAAAGTCCATATGACTGCATTCTAGCTACAAAAAGAGATTTATCAGACCATCTTTCATGGTTATTAGAGCACGAAAAGCACCAAGAGGCCTGGGAATTAATTGATGAACATCCCGAAGTGATTTCTTCTTCTCCCGAGAAACTTTCCGAAATTGGCCCAGCAACCCCGGATCGAACACGCTCAAGTAGTGATGATTTCTACGATAACGAAAGCACGACCATTGAATCCGCAAGTCGCTTGATTAACTCTTCTGTGGAAAAAGAGAAGCGTAGGATCGGTGAACTTTGGGTTCAATCATTGATTGAGAACGATGATTGGACCTCTGCAGGCAGAATATGTGGCAAAGTGCTGGGTACATCGGATCGGTGGGAACATTGGGTTTGGACATTTGCTGGAAAGGATAAATTTGATGAAATTACCAACTTTATACCGACAGCGCAGATCACGCCACCTCTGCCTTCGACAATCTATGAAATCGTACTAGGACATTATATCACCCATAACTTACCACGAGTTGGTGAGTTACTCGACCAATGGTCTCCTGACCTGTTCGATATCAAAGCTGTAGCCACAGCTCTAGAAAATCAGCTCAAATATCGTGACGTCCGCCAAGACAGCGTAGAGGATGGCAAAATCGGCAGAGATTGGCGGATTGTTATGGAAAGCTTAGGGAAGCTTTACGTGGCTGATGGTCGACCTCGCGAGGCTTTGAAATGTTACATGAAACTGCAGGATGCAGACACCGCCATGGGTCTTATCAAACAATATCATTTAGTGGACGCGGTCGCAGATGATCTACCCAGTCTTATCATGCTTCGCGTTTCGAAAGAGCAGAAGCG
Source organism: Botryotinia calthae (assembly GCA_004379285.1). Classification (NCBI taxonomy): domain Eukaryota; kingdom Fungi; phylum Ascomycota; class Leotiomycetes; order Helotiales; family Sclerotiniaceae; genus Botryotinia; species Botryotinia calthae. Next base: position 9,559 of record PHWZ01000112.1, on the reverse strand, counting down.
ACATGCTCCTATTTCGGAATTAAAAGAAGCCACTTCCGAGGCTATTCAATTACTTGTTGACGAGGCTCACCACGGCCTTGTTCGACCTCAGATTGTCGTGGATCAGTTGGAAGAAATGCCGTTGTACCTCTTCTTCTATGTTAGCTCGCTCTGGAAAGGAGACGGAATAGACGAAATTTCAGGCGAGAATCGTGATCGATTATTAGCAGAAAGTAGATCGCTTGTCGATGGTCTGGCTGATTTAGCTTTACAACTCTTTGCGACATATGATCGTGATCTTCTTATGGAGTTCCTTAAGTCGTCCACCTTCTATAGTTTCGAAAAGGTTTGTGCGACCTCAATTTTTCCTCGATACCAACTAACATTTTACTAGGCAACACTTGAATGCGAAAATCACTCATACATCCCAGAGCTCGTGTATCTCTACTCTAAGACCGGTCAAACAAAACGTGCGCTCTATCTCATTATCGATCGTCTAGCAGATGTCTCACAAGCAATATCATTTGCAAAATCTCAGAATGACGCCGACCTTTGGGATGATCTTCTCGAATACTCTATGGATAAGCCCCGATTCATCCGCGGATTGTTGGAAGAAGTTGGGACGGCGATTGATCCAATCCGACTAGTTCGCAAAATCCCTGAAGGTTTGGAGATTGAAGGCTTGAGGGAAGGTCTAAGCAGAATGATCAAAGAATATGAAATTCAAGAAAGCATCAGTCAAGGAGTAGCAAGAGTATTAAGAGGTGAAGTTGCAATGGCTCAGAATACCCTTCGAGCAGGACAGCGTCGTGGCGTCAAATTCGATGTCGCTGAACAGGAATTCGAGGTGGATAACGACACCCAACAACCACCTGCAAGACGAGTATACAAACACAAGCCTGCACATTGCATAAGTTGCAAAAGCGCCTTTTATGAAGGTGAGATGGAGACGTTAGTCGGTTTTGCATGCGGCCATGTGTGGCATTTATCACATTTATTGAATTACGGCAAAAGTGAAGATCAGATTCGTCAATCCGAAGATGCAGAAAGACATCCTACTTATGATGGATTTGACGATGGGGGTGATGAGCGCAGGTACACGAACGTGCATAGTATTGGGACTAAAGTCACGAGGGCGAGGTTGTTAAAGGATAGGATTAGAGGCGGCTGTCCTGTATGTAAAGACAAGAGCGGTGGTGCTTATGCTTAACGCATATTTGCGTGGACCTGACGGTATTATATGGAGTGACGAATGCATGGTTTGGAGTAAGTATAACGGAATACGAAATTCAGAATATAATAATACCTTTATTTACGGGATGGCTGCTCCCTCACGGCTTTGGGGATTGTTTTGATGTGTATATGTATGAAAAGTAAATGAACTTGGTATCCAAATGTAATTCTAAATCCCACAGCGCCAGCCCTAAGTCCGCCAACCTTACTGGCATATCAATGCATCATTATAAATATAACCTCTCTAATAATAAATATTCAGAAGCCCGACGAACCAAAAGTCTTTCCCGGGCTCATCACCAAACACCATATTCAAATTGCTCTTTCAATGAAACCAAGTAAGTTACCACTGTCACCCATCTCAATTCATGGGACTTCTACCGTCGCGATACAACCATAATCTGCTCAAGTTCTTGACCTTGTATCCGCTCGTTCCAAAATCTCCATTGGTCACTATCGATCCCTCCACCGGAAAGTTCATCCACTTCTTCTTCTTTGACCCATTCGTCTTTGCACCCTTTACACTTATCTGTGGCGCGATTCCACTATCAGCGTTTGATTCCCCTACACAAGAAACTTCCCAATCTTCTCTCCCGAGTTTGTCTTCCGGCGCCACACGACCTCTGCTTTCGACCGAGCTTGTCATGAATCCGCAATCTTCATCTACACGCTCTTGATCCCAGTTTGCATGCATAGTATTCTCGTCGTTTTCGATTCCGGTGCCTTTCAATAATCTTCGCGAGGATTTGGAAAGTGGAAACATGGTGTCTAGATAGTGCTGGATGAACATGTGACCGTTCTAAATATCGAGGCATTAGTACATGTGACAAAATAGTATTCTGTTTATACTCACAGCTTCTACTTCAAATAGTCTTCCCATAAAACGCGGGGCGAATGTATCATTAGTATCGTTTCCGTGATAGTGAAGAACTCCGAATCGAGAGACAAAATCATATGTGTGTGCATAGTGTTCGATATGTGGGATGGCCTTTCCATTTCCATTTCGACTAGGTGGAAGCTCTACAGGATTATTGAAGTTCGTGAACAAAGTGGTGACTGTTCTAGTGAGAGACGTTGCCCGTAATGATGGGTAGGCCAGGGCGCTGTTCTGGGATGCTATTTGGAGATGCGGATTGTTGAAATGGTTAGCGGCGCTTCCGAAGGTGTAGACTTCAAGCTTTTGAAGAAGATCTTGAGGAATCTCGGCGAGAAGCCAATCTATGATCATGCTGCCCTCAATGGAGCCTTGCGAGTGGAGAATAAACATCACTCGTGTAACATCAGGTTCGTACAGTGTCCCTTTAAGGATGCGGTAGGAAGTACGTATGTCAGCAGTGGCGTAATTGAGAGTCCGCTGAACCAGACATTCAAAGAGGTCAAAGATGAGTCCCTTGCTGCGCTTTGTTAATGAGAAACGTGGATACAGTGCAGGGAAAACTTACGTTCTGTTGTGAATTCCTAGAACTGGGCGGCCGAATGTGAGAGCAAGACGATCCACGGAACCTTTGAGCCAGTGGTGACTGTCCGTCTGTTAGTCTACGATGCAAATGGTATGCTTAGGGGAATTACCCAGTACAGACACCATTCATATACAACCATCGCTCATGAGCATGTTCTTTCTTTCTCTGGGCATACTCCGGAGCTGATTCACACGTTGACACAGATGCCGGCCCATTCAAAATTAAACAAAATAAATAATTGAACATCCAAAACATGGTGAACCCCGTGGCTACTACCCACACAGGCATCATAATCCAGATAGGAACCGAAAGGATAAAACATAGTTGCAGAAAGAACAGAATAGCATGTAAGGCAAGATTCAACAAGTTCTCTGGAGAAGGGTATAATTCATCCAGGACACCAGATGGTGTGGAAGTAAGAGGTATAAAGATACCAGGAACAAATCTAAGATTCACAAACACGAGCCATAAATCCTGAAAAAATAATTTGCCAGGAGATGCAGTGTAGGACAAAGGGGTAACGAGGTCAGAACCGATTTGCGACGGATAAAATTTGACGGCCATAATTGATGAATTTGCCTAGGGAAAGACAGACGGAATCAACATGAAGATGAAGAAGCAGACCAACGCGCAGAAGATGACAACGCGAATAATGCTAGAAGTTCAAGGAGTGGTATACCAAAGCACTTGTTTTTGTTTCAGTTGATGGAGGAATGTGACGTAGACATTTGATTCTTTTTTTCAACGGCCAGCCTTATTATGAATCACCCGACCGCGAAACAAGTCGACCCTGTGGCTTGGCCCATAGCAGAGTTCCATTGAGTAGAACTGGGACCCAGGTGGGTATCCTTGGATCAGAAGCTGAGGGACTGGGCACTGTTATTGTGGCCTTGCTTCTCGGCGCTCTACGTAATTGATACCATTGGTGAAGAGGCCTTACCCGAGGGACAGATGGCAATTAACCATCAGCGGAGCCTTTCAACAATGTAGCTACTTCTTCCATAGATATGCTAAATTATAGTTAGAATGAGTTCCTAAGTAAATATAAGCTGATGTTTCATTCGATGCTATCAAACCAAGTTATTTTATTTGCGATTGACTTTGTAGAGTATCATAGTTATTGACGCTGAGATGGTCAAATGCGGGCTGTTTTTCTCCCCTCCAAATAGGGCTACCCGACGAGGGTTGGTTGTCTTACTTCAGCTGAGTCTCCAGCGTATTTCAACCAATGATAGCAAATAGGGAGCGAGGCATAATCGGCAACTTTCCCGAAAAGACGACACTCCAAGCTCCTGCTTATATCTACTTCGTAGTTGAATGTTGAGGCTGAGTGCGACACTTCAACATCACAAGTCAGAGCTTCCGGGGATTCATCGGCTCAGCGTCTGCATCACAACTACATCCACATAAAGCACGTTTGTACCGTATCGACTACATTGGGAGAATTTAGACGTCGGAAGTGTCGAAGTTGAAGTAATAACCTTCACAATGCCACCCAAGATTTTTGTGATATCGAGCATCTTCCCACCGGCTTCGTCTTGGCAATTCAAGCTGTGATTATTGCTATGTCTCTGATGGAAAGGCCCACTTTGTGTTATATTCTCCCTACCATAATCATTCAGACCTTTTCTCGCTTCAACTACTTGCATCAAAATGGAAGCCCCTCGCAATATCATGGCATATGTATTCTGTACCTCATTCTCAGTCATTGGGCGTCTACAAGAATTACCTTCACAGATCTCACTCATGGCTGAACTGATATTTGAGATAACCCGAGTGCTCCAGCAGGGTCAAAATCACAGACAACGGCGAATGCAGAGAGGGTAGTGTATTTTAAGTTGTAATCTTGTGGACAAGATCGGGTGGTGTCTTTATGCATGTATTTATAGCTAAACTGGGAATCGAGTATGGACAAAGTCTGAAGTATGGTGGGTGATAGAATCACGCAAGGTAATATGCTTCGCCTGCCATTTTTTTTTAACCTTCTTAGTGTTTATACAGACCAGTCACAATCATACCTCAAAAGCATCGTATCTCTTTAGTATAATGAAAACGCTGTTGTGCCAAACTTGACTTGTGGTGCGTGCCTATATTTGTTATAAGTCTCAACAATATAGACAAGACTTTGACACTGTACACTTGGTGTAGAGATTGCAAAGAGCCAGAAACTGACAATGCTCATCAACGTGTATGTGATCCACGTAGTTGATGCGCGGATTCAACTGCGTGGATCACATACATAGACAGATAGATATATTGCGGTGTACAAAAATATTCATCTGTCAATCATCTAAATGTCGACCATTCTTACACACATACATCAACTCTACTATATAAACCCGCTTAAGCAACCTCTCCCATCCAGATCGCAAAGGCGACAAACATACCTGTTTGTTCAGGTCAAATGCGGTCTGGTGGTGGAGTGGTAATACGCCTGGTTCGAATCGAAAAAAACCCCCGCGGGGGTTTCTCCTCCCGTCCCTCCCGTGGGACGGCAAGGTTTTGCTAGTCAGATAGTTTTGCTTCCTGTTTTGTTTTTTTGTAACTTATTGGAGGCGCATGGAGGATGGAGGTAGGAGGTGGTTGTGTTGAGATTTTGGTTTTTGGGGTTTTAGATGGGAGGCGGCAGTGAATTGAGGAAAGATCGCGTCGGCAAAGCGGCGAGATATAGTCTTTGACAACATTCTTACCTGAAAATGCATACTGAAAATGCGACAACTCAGCGAAGATCACCATCACCATGCTTGGATCGTAACTTTTTGCTTCCATTGTCAAGAATCTCCTAACTCCGGCGGCCGCGTCGTCTGATTGCCTACATATTAAGGAACACCCTTTCGACGCTATGCGATCTTAATGACCGCCGGCTGCCTTTTGTCAATGACAGGACAGCCGGCCATAGCTCACATGGATATTCCACTCGCGCGTCCCCGATAATTGTTTCGGCCGGAACCACTATCAAGACTGCCTGATATGTGTTGTTGGCTAACAACAGTGTATTGCCGAAGCCCTTCACCAATTAAGAATCAATATTCCTGCAGCGACATGAACGACAGCATCATGTGGTCTAGTTCGTGTTGTGAGCAATATGATTCAATGGCGCCTGACAAGCTGCAGATAAGCGGCATTCAAAGACCGTGCTGCCGGAACCCAACTGCCCTTTACCTATACGGTGCATGGTGGGAAGAAGTACTGACTGACGTCAGATAATCCAATCCTATATTGCATATCTTGAAGTGGAAATTCAAGCATACTTTGAAAGGCTTGAAATCCTGAAACGGATTTCCGAGTGAGACACCCCAAACCCAAGACCTTGAGAGACGGCTGATGTGCATTGTGCATGCAGATTTGTCGATCATCAGCGAATCGAAAAATCCAGCATAAAGTTAGTTTCCTTAATAGTAAATACTTGCGAGCTTGCTTTATCGTAAAGTATGAGTATATGTCGATGGCGCAGGAGCTCCAAGAAAAACTGCCATCCCGCTGTATCAAGAGATGTCCAAGAACAGCCGGACTTCCGATGCCTGGACAACTGCTTATATGAAACTACCGTATATGTTCGCCCGATTGTCAAAGCATCATTTTGAAATACAGGAGAAAGATGCGAATTCAATAAATCATACTTCCTGCTCGGCAGATGCATACGCATAAGTTAAATGGCGGGAAATATTAAGTCGGTGGCCACGTTTTCATGCAAAGAAAATCCACAACGCACAGCTTTTCCAGCCATAAATGCATGCATCTTCGATCTGTGGTCGATCTTTTGCCGCTTGGGTCACGTCGTCAAATCTTTGAGGTACTGTGATACACAATATGTGATGCCTAGACGGATGAATATACAGTAGTATATCTCATGTCAAAATGAGCATCTCAGAAAACTTTTCGACATTTGAAGAAGTTGTTGTCCGCCGCCACATTTTGATTTCCATTGGTTGAACCGGACACAGGAGCCAAATTGTTGTATTATCGATGGTCTCGGGGGAATGTTGGGGAAGTTCTGGTACGAGATAAACGGTGTGTGTTGGAGGGCCTTTAAGATTACTTGGACCGGGTCGTGGTAGTTGCACTTCTTTGGTAGTTTGGATGCCCGAGCTCCAATGTTGCTCCGGGAGTCAGGGATGCAAGCTTAACAGTTGACAACAAGTTTAAGTTCGAGATGCAATTTGGGAAAACCATCAAGAAATTTTACAATCCGAGGGATAGGAGAAAATTATATGTTGCCGGGCCTTCCGGATAGGATCTGAGCGCGGGAGGAAATACAACTCAAAAAACAAAAGTTGAACACTTACGAAGTACATGTACGACGTATAATCCTATGGACTGATGAAGGAAAAGATCGGCTTGAGGCTCAGTGAGTTCGAACTTCGAAGCGCCCGAAAGGGGCCGATGGCGTATTACCCCTGATTACTCTAAGCCCTTCACGAATGGTACCTTTTTGCACCTTGTATATCAGATGAAATTTCGGAGAAATTGTCACTGCCGAGGCAAAAGAATACAGTAAGAGAGAAAGGCACACTCCGTATATATTTTATATTAAGTCAGCATACCGAAAAATAGGTACTTACTATCTACTGCACCTCGGTCCCCTTTCAGCAAAATAATAACCATCCCCCTGATAGCAATTTCAACGAAAGCAATGTAACATTTATTAGGCAAGTGCTGTTCGTGTTAGGAACTTAGGACGTATCAGATGATTCAGACCAGATCATCCATATCAGAGTTATCAACCATCCATCGTCTAATCAATCAATTCGGTTATCGGTTATCCACTCGGAAGAAGCGAATGTGATAGAACACAGTATCGTACAGTAGCTAATGAGCAGAGATTGAGATGACACCTCCGCCTTACCCCTGCATGCTCGTACTGAGCTTCCGTACCTGACCTACCATGTCCTACTTTCCGGCAATTTTGCTCGCGGATTCCATAGAGCTGACAGCTTGTGCATAGAAAAGAGCCAGAATGTTTGGCTGGATGCCAGAGTAGGGTAACTACATTACCCCCTGCGTCAAATGACAGCCAGCCGATGCAGAATGATTCCCATCAGACTGGATCAGCGAAATGGAAAAACAAAACTGTATTGATTAAGTGGACTTAGTGGAGGTGAGAACAAGAACCCTTCAGATGGAGAGTGGGATAGGTTGAAATTTGATGATATGAGAATATTATTGAGTTTTGACATTCAACACAATCTCTCCCACACCATTTCCTATCTCATATATTGAAATACACAAACCTTGCCAATTTCTGAAGGATGTCCGCACTCAAAATGTCAGGGTTGAACGCAACCGACAAATGGAAAATGGAAACGAAGTCAACACACCATGGATCTCTGGCATTACCTGCATCGTGGTGCATATTTGCCTGTGATAATGGATAAAATGCCGATCACCAATTCATTTTATCCCAAACAATCTAGAAACATCGAACAGGAAAAGATTATGCAAAGAGAAGTGTGTGGATGGGCGAGCAGGCAGGACAGCAAGCAGATCTTGGAAGCGCTTTCGTAAGGACTTTTCCAAGGTTGCATTCCTCTGAAAAAGATCTCTCGTTGATCTATTTTCACAGTGGAGATACAGCTATGAGCTATCTCGCTATTACCTAGGTATGTGAGATTTTACGATATGGGTTCACCATACTTCACTTAATGTCCGAATAAAAGGGCTTACCTTTTTGTGTTTTGTTCATTTGCTGGCTTTGTTGGCGTGGTCTCGTTCGCTCTCCACGTTACAGGGAGCAGATATCACTACAGCCAATGACCAATAGGGGGGTCAGCATGAAAGCTCACGCTGTGCCGTTTCAGTGTGGACATATGCACTTTGGAAATTTAACCGTAGTTCTTTTCTGTGCGACAATACAATTTACCTCTCACTTACCTTGCCATTCATCTACTGCAATATTATCATCTATCGATCGTTCTTAACCGCTTCTACAACATCATACATCTCTTGTGTTCGCAAGTTCATGCCGATCCAATTGTTTGCGATCCAAAATCTAATCTGCAAGCAAATATCCATCTATCCATAGAATTCAACATCAAGACGGTCTACATATATGGGATAATGTCTGTGAGACGGACAAGATCGGTATCTAAGTGGAAAGAAGTCCTGGGCTTCGACGAGGGGTTTTACCCCACATCCGAAACTCCTCCTCCATATCATCGTTACGAATCCCCCGAATCCATCTATGAATCAGTAGGGTCTATCAGTCCTACTGTATCCTACTATCATGAGACGCTCGAAGAACTCACTCCCAAATTCCAATATCACGACGCACCAGAAGTCGTAGATCACAGTTACAATGATGCGCCCGAGGTGATAGATACTCCTCTCGATTATACCTATTCAGATGCTCCGGAAGTAGTGATAGGCACTTCAGATGCCCTAAGGGCAGTTGTAAAATCTTCAGATGCTCCGGAAGCAGTTATTCGATCCCCCACTTCATCTACCTTTTCGCAAACCCCCATATCAGCAATAACGTCGAGATTTAATACCACTACTTATTCGACGCATGCACCGAGCAATACTGCATCTCATACCCCTATCAATCCTTCTAGTTCCGGAATCAGATTTCCACGAGATTTAACTTTTACGAGGAATTCGATATATGATATTCTTCTCTCGCCATCATCAGCACAACCAGTGAGCAATGGTCGGAAACCTGCCCCTTCACCACCACCACTCTTCTACATAACAATCCATCAATCCACACCACAGAGCGTTCCAGCCCTACCACCTCCCAGTAATCCCAATAAACCGGATATAGCGCTCCATTCCACCGCCTCACCCAATTCACCTCTCCTTGCCTTTGCAAGCTTCAACACCGTCACCCTCATAACAGATATAACCACCCTTCCACCACCCACGCGCCCGCTCTCTCCCCTCACCCCCCC